>CAUYQU010078489.1:0-155884 GCA_963574635.1 Cheracebus regulus | reverse complement strand
GACTTGATCGTGGTGAATAAGCTTTTTGATGTGCTGTTGGATTTGGTTTGCCAGCATTTTATTGGAGTGTCGATGTTCATCGGGGATACTGACCTGAAATTTTCTTTTTTTGGTGGGTCTCTGCCATGTTTCGGTATCAGGATGATATTGGCATCATAAAATGAGTTAGAGAGGATTCCCTCTTTTTCTGTTGTTTGGAGTAGTTTCAGAAGGAATGATACCAACTCTTCTCTGTACATCTGGTAGAATTCAGCTGTGAAACCATCTAGTCCTGGACTTTTTTTGGTCGGTAGGTTATTAATTGCTGCCTCAATTTCAGAACTTGTTATTGGTCTATTCAGGGATTCAACTTCTTCCTGGTTTAGTCTTAGGAGGGTGTAAGTGTCCAGAATTTTATCAATTTCGTCTAGATTTTATGGTTTATTTGCATAGAGGTGTTTATAGTATTCTCTGATGGTAGTTTGTATTTCTGTGGGATCAGTGTTGATACCCCCTTTATCATTTTTATTGCATCTGTTTGATTTTTTTCTCTTTACTAGTCTGGCTAGTGATCTATTTTTTCAGTCTTTTCAAAAAACCAGCTCTTGGTTTCATGGTTTTTTTGAAAGGTTTTTTTTTTTTTTTTTTTTTTTTTGTCTCTGTCTCCCTCCGTTTTGCTCTGATCTTAGTTATTTCTTGTCTTCTGCTAGCTTTTGCATTTGTTTGCTCTTGCTTTTCTAGTTCTTTTAATTGTGATGCTAGGGTGTCAATTTTAGATCCTTCCTGCTTCTTTCTTCTGTGGGCATTTAGTGCTATAAATTTCCCTTTACACTCTGCTTTAAAAGTGCCCCAGAGATTCTGGTACATTGTATTTTCATTCTCATTGGTTTTAGAGAACACCTTTATTTCTGCCTTCATTTCATTATTTATCCAGTAGTCATTTGGGAGCAGGTTATTCAGTTTCCATGTAGTTGTGTAATTTTGAGTAAGTTTCTTAATCCTGAGTTCTAATTTGATTGCATTGTGGTCTAAGAGACTGTTTGTTATGATTTCCATTCTTTTGCATTTGCTGAGGAGTGTTTACTTCCAATTATGTGGTCAATTTTAGAATAAGTGTGATGTAGTGCTGAGAAGAATGTATATTCTGTGCATTTGGGGTGGAGAGTTCTGTAGATGTCTATTAGGTCTGCTTTGTCCAGAGCTGAGTTCAAGTCCTGGATATGCTCGTTAATTTTCTGTCTCATTTATCTACCTAATATTGACAGTAGGGTATTAAAGTCTCCCAGTATTGTTGTGTGGGAGTCTAAGTCTCTTTGTAGGTCTCTAAGTACTTGCTTTATGAATCTGGGTGCTCATATATTGGGTGCATATATATTTAAGATAGTTAGCTCTTCTTGTGGCATTGATCCCTTTGCCATTATGTAATGCCCTTCTTTGTCTCTTTTGATCTTTGTTGAAGTCTGTTTTATCAGAGACTAGGATTGCAACCCCTGCTTTTTTTTTTTTTTTTTTTTTTTTTGCTATCCATTTGCTTGGTAAATATTCCTCCATCCTTTTATTTTGAGCCTATGTGTTTCTTTGCATGTGAGATGGGTCTCCTGAATACAGCACACTCATGGGTCTTGACTCTTTATCCAACATGCCAGTCTGTGTCTTTTAATTGGGGCATTTAGCCCATTTACATTTAAGGTTGATATTGTTATGTGTGAATTTGATCCTGCCATATGATACTAATTGGTTATTTTGCTTGTTAGTTGCAGTTTCTTCATAGCGTTGATGGTCTTTACAATTTGGTATGTTTTTGCAGTGGCTGGTACCAGTTGTTCTTTTCCATGTTTAGTGCTCCCTTCAGGAGATCTTGTAAGGCAGGCCTCGTGGTGACAAATCTCTCAGCATTTGCTTGTCTGTAAAGGATTTCATTCTCCTTCACTTATGAAGCTTAGTTTGGCTAGATATTAAATTCTGGGCTGAAAATTCATTTCTCTAAGAATGTTGAATATTGGCCCCCACTCTCTTCTGGCTATGGGGTTTCCGCAGAGAGATCCACTGTTAGTCTGATGGGCTTCCCTTTGTGGGTAACCCGACCTTTCTCTCTGATTGCCCTTAACATTTTTTTCCTTCATTCAACCTTTGAGAATCTGACAATTATGTGTATTGGGGTTGCTCTTCTCAAGGAGTATCTTTATGGTGTTCTCTGTATTTCCTGAATTTGAATGTTAGCCTGTCTTGCCAGGTTGGGGAAGTTCTGGATAATATCCTGAAGAGTGTTTTCCAACTTGATTTCATTCTTCCTGTCACTTTGAGGTACGCTGATCAAACATAGACTTGGTCTTTTCACATAGTCGCATATTTCTTGGAGGCTTTGTTCGTTTCTTTTCATTCTTTTTTCTCTAATCTTGTCTTCACACTTTATTTCATTGAGTTGATCTTCAGTCTCTGATATCCTTCTTCCTCTTGATCAGTTCAGCTACTGAAACTTGTGTATGCTTCATGAAGTTCTCATGCTGTGTTTTTCAGCTCCATCAGGTCATTTATGTTCTTCTCTAAACTGGTCATTCTAGTTAGCAATTTGTCTAACCCTTTTTCAAGGTTCTTAGCTTCCTTGCATTGTGTTAGAACATGTTCCTATAGCTTGGAGGAGTTTGTTATTACCCAACTTCTGAAGTCTGCTGCTGTCAATTCGTCAAATTCATTGTCCATCCAGTTTCATTCCCTTGCTGGCGAGTTGTGATCTTTTGGAGGAGAAGAGGCATTCTGGGTTTTGGAATGTTTAGCCTTTTTACACTGGTTTCTCCCCGTCTTCGTGAATTTATCTAACTTTGGTCTCTGAAGTTGGTGACCTTTTGCTGGGATCTCTGAGTGGACATCCTTTTTTCTTGATGTTGAAAATATTCCTTTCTGTTTGTTAGTTTTCCTACCAACAGTCAGGCCCCTCTGCTGGAGTCAGGTCTGCTGGAGTTTGCTGGAGGTCCACTCCAGACCCTGCTTGCTTGGGTATCACCAGCAGAGGCTATAGAACAGCAAATATTGCTGCCTGTTCCTTCCTCTGGTAGCTTTATCCCAGAGGGATACCCACCAGATGCCAGCCAGAGCTCTCCTTATGAGGTGCCTGTCGACCTCTATTGGGAGATGTCTCCCAGTTAGGATACACAGGGGCCAGGGGTCCACTTGAGGAGGCAGTCTGTCCCTTATCAGAGCTTGAACGCTGTGCTGGGAGATCTATTGCTCTCTTCAGAGCTGCCAGACAGAGCCATTTAAGTCTGTTGAAGCTGTGCCAACAATCGCCCCTTTTCCCAGGTGCTGTATCCCAGGAAGGTGGGGGCTTTATTTATAAATCCCTGATGGGCTGCTGCCTTTTTTCAGAGATCCCCGCCCAGCAAGGAGGGAATCTAGTGAGACAGTCTACCTGCAGCCACCTTGCCGAGCTGTGGTGGGCTCCACCCAATTCGAACTTCCCAGTGGCTTTGTTTACACCAAGAGGTTAAAATTGCCTACTCGAGCTTCAGCAATGGTGGATGCCCCTCCTGCCACCAAGCTTGTACATCCCTGGTCAAGCTCAGACCACTTTACTGGTTGTGAGAATTTCACGCCAGTGGATCTTAACTTGCTGGTCTCCATGGGGGTGGGACCCACCAAGTCAGACCACTTGGCTCCCTGGCTTCAGCCCTCTTTCCCGGGAAGTGAACATTTCTATCTCACTGGCATTCCAGGTGTCACTGGGGTATGACAAAAAAAAAAAAAATTGCTGCGGCTAGCTTGGTGTCTGCCCAAATGGCTACCCTGTTTGTGTTGGAAACCCAGGGTCCTGATGGTGGTATAGGTACCGGAAGGAATCTCCTAGTCTGCATATTGCAAAGTCCATGCGAAAAGTTCATTATCTGGGCTGGATTGTAGCGTACAGACCCTAATGGCTTCTCCTGGCTAGGAGAGGGAGTTTCATGACCCCTTGGTGAGGCAATGCTCCACCCTGCTTCAGCTTGCCCTCCTTGGGCTGCACCCACTGTCCAACCAGTCTTAATGAGATGAACCAGGTACCTCAGTTGGAAAAGTGGAAATCACCCTCCTTCTGTGTTGACCTCATTGGGAGCTGCACACAGAGCTGTTTCTGTTCACTCATCTTGCGAGTAATCTAGGTGGTTTTTCAGTTCTCACCCTCCTCTCACCTTTACCCTCAAATAAGCCCCAGTGTCCATTATTGTCTTCTTTGTGTCCATGTTTACTCAGTGTTTAGCTCTCACTTATAATGGAGAACATGTGGTATTTGGTTTTTTGTTCCTGCATTAATTCACTTAGGTTTATGGCCTCCAGGTCCAATCATGTTTTTGCAAAGGCCATGATTTAATTTTTTTTTTCCAGCTGCACAGTATTCCATGGTGTAAATGTACCACATTTTCTTTATTTAGTCCACCACTGATGGACCTCTATGTTGAATATATGTCTTTGCTTCTGTGAATAGCACTGCAATGAACATACATGTGCCTGTGTCTTTACAGTAGAATGATTTATATACCTTTAGGTGTGAATTGCTGGGTGGAATGGTAGTTCTATTTTAAGTTATTTGAGAAAAATCCGTATTGCTTTCCACAGTGGCTGAACTAATTACATTCCCACCGGCGTTGTATAAGTGTTCCCTTTTCTCTATGACCTCGCTAGCATCTGTTACTTTTTGATTATTGGTATCTCATTGTGGTTTTGATTTGCATTTTTCTAATGATTAGTAATATTGAGCATTTTTGTATATGCTTATTGGTTGCCTGTGCAATGTATGTCTTTTTTTTTTTTTTTTTTTTTGATATGGTTTCTAACTTTCTCACCCAGGCTGGTGTGCAGTGGCACAATCTTGGCTCATTGTAACCTCCACTTCCCAGGTAGCTGGCACTACAGGTTCAAATGATTCTCCTGCCTCAGCCTCCCAGGTAGCTGGGACTACAGGAGTGTGCCACCACACCCAGCTAATTTTTGTATTTTTAGTAGAGACAGGGTTTCACTATGTTAGCCAGGATGGTCTTGATCTTCTGACCTCATGGTCTGCCTACCTTGTCCTCCCAAGTTGTATGTCTTATTTTGAGAAGTGTCTGTTCATGTCCTTTGTGCATTTTTTAATGGGGTTGTTTTTTGCTTGTTGATTTGTTTGAGTTTCTTACAGATTCTGGTTATTATACTTTTGCTGGATGCACAATTTGCTAATATTTTCTCCCATCCTGTAGATTGTCTATTTACTATATTAACAGGTTCTTTGGCTGTGCAGAAGTTCTTTAGTTTAATTAGGTCTCAGTTGTCAATTTTTTTTTTGAGACAGGGTCTTGCTTTGTCACCCAGGCTGGAGTGCAGTGGTGTGATCACAGCTCACTGCAGCCTCGATCTCCTGGGTACAAGCATCTTCCCACCTCAGCCTCTTGAATAGATGGGACTGCAGATGCATGCCTGGCTAATTTTTAAATTTTTTTTTTTTTGTAGAGACAGGATTTTGCTATGTTGCCCAGACTGGTATTTTGTTTTTGTTGCAGTTGCTTTTAGAGTCTTCATCATGAAGCCTTTGCCTCAGCCCATGTCCAGAATGGTCTTTCCTAGATTTTCTTTTAGAGTCTTTAGAGTTTTAGGTTTTACATTTAGGTCTTTAATCCATCTTGAGTTGATTTTTGTATATGGTGAAAGGTAGGGGTCCAGTTTCAACCTTCTGCATATGGTAGCCAATTATTCCAGCAGCATTTATTGAATAGGAAGTCATTTCCTCACTGCTTGTTTTTGTTTGCTTTGTTGTAGACCAGATGGTTGTAGGTGTATGGCTTTAATTTTGGGTTCTCTAACCCATTCCTTTGGTCTATTTGTCTATTTTTGTACCAGTGCCATGCTGTTTTAGTTACTGTAGTACAGTTTCAAATCAGGTAGTGTGCTGCCTCCGGCTTTGTTCTTATGGCTTAGATTACTTTGGCTATTTGGGCTCTTTCTTATTGGCTTTGAATACATTTTAGAATGCTATTTTATAATTCTGTGAAAAATGTCATTGGTAGTTTGATAGGAATAGCATTGAATCTGTAAATAGCTTTGGGCAGTATGGTCATTTTAACAACATTGATTCTACCCACGAGCATGGAGTGTTTTTCTGTTTGTTTGCATTGTCTCTGATTTCTTTGAGCAGTATTTTGTAAATCTTGTCCTAGATATCTTTTACCTCTCTAGTTAGCTCTATTCCTAGGTATTTTACTCTTTGTGGCTATTGTGAATGGGGTTGAATTTTTGATATGGCTCTCAGCTTAGATGTTATTGCTATATAGAAATGCTACTGATTTTTGTACATTCATTTTGTATCCTGAAACTTTGTTGAAGATATTTGCCTTTGGTAAAGACTGGGGATTTTCTAGGTAAAGTATCATGTCATCTTCAAGAGAGAGTCTGATCTCCTCTTCTCTTATTTGAATGCCTTTTATTTCTTTCTCTTACCTGATTGCTCTGGCTAGGACTTCCATTACTATGTTGAGTAGGAGTAATGAGAGTGTGGGCATCCTTGCCTTGTTCTGGTTCTGAATGGGAATGTTGCCTGTTGAATATGATGTTGGCTGGGGGTTTGTTGGAGATGGCTCTTAATATGTTGAGGTATGTACCTTTGATGCCTAGTTTGTTGAGGGTTTTTTAACATGAAGGGATGTTGAATTTATGGAAAGCCTTTTCTGCATCTGTTGAGATGATCGTGCAGTTCTGTTTTTAGTTCTGTTAATGAGATAAGTCACATTTTTTGATTTGCTATGTTGAACCAACCTTGCATCCCAGGAATAAAGCCTACTTGATCATGGTGGATTAGCTTTGTGCTGCTGGATTCAGTTTGCTAGTATTTTATTGAGAATTTTTGCATCTATATTCATGAGGGATATTAAACTTTTGGTTTTCTTGATCTTTTGTATGTTTTTTTTTCTTATTTCCATTTTGTTTGGTTCAGCTCTGATTTTGATTCTTTCTTTCTGCTATCTTTGGAGTTCGTTTGCTCTTTTTTTTCCAGTTCTTGTAGATGTGATGTTTGCTTGTTAATTTGAGGCTTTCTAACTCCTTGTGTAGACCTTTAGTGCTGTATACATGCCTCTTAACACTGCTTTAGCTCTGAGATTCTGGTATGTTGTATTTTGGTTTTCATTTGTTTCAAATAATTTATTCATTTATGTTTTAATTTCATTCTTTACACAAAAGTCATTCAGAAGCAGATTGCTTAATTTCCATTTAATTGTATGATTTTGAGAGATCTTGGTATTGATTTCTATTTTAATTGCACTGTGGTCCAAGAGTGTGGTTGGCATGATTTTGATTTTTTTGAATTTGTTAAGAATTGCTTTATGGTTAAGGGTGTGGTCAATTTTAGAGTATGTGTCATGTGCAGATGAGAAGAATGTATATTCTGGTTTTCGTCGGGTAGAATGTTCTGTAGATATCTATTAAGTCCATTTGATCAAGTGTCAAGTTAGGTCAAAAATATTTTTGTTATTAATAGTATTCTGCCTCAGTGAGCCATCCAACACTGTCAGTGAGGTGTTGAAGTCTACCACTTGCACTGTATGGTTATCCAAGTCTTTTCATAAGTCTCCAAGAACTTGTTTTATGAATCTGGGGCTCCAGTGTTGGCTGCACATATATTCAGGATAGTTAAGTCTTCTTGTAATTGAACCCTTTATCATTACGTAAAACTCTTCTTTGTCCTTTTTGGTCATTGTTGATTTAAAGTTGGTTTTGTCTGAAATAAGAATAAGAACCTCTGCTCTTTTTTTGTTTTCCATTTGCTTGATAGATCTTTCTCCATCCCTTTACTTTGAGCCTGGGGATGTCCCTGCATGTGAGATGGGTCCCTTGAAGACAGCATATAGTTGGGTCTTACTTCTTTATTCCAACTTGCCATTCTGTGTCTTTTAAGTGGAGTGTCTAACCCACTTAGGTTCAGATTTGGTCCTGTCATCCTATTGTTAGCTGGTTGTTATGTAGACTTGGTCAGGAGGCTTGGTCAACCTTTGTAACTATCCACCTGTGCAAGGCACTGATCTGACTCCAGGGACACAGATGGGACAAGTGCTTGACAACAGTCACAGGCTTAGCATGTGCAAGGCTGTGCTAAGCCCTGTACTAGCTACATTCATCATGGCTTAATTTGGTGACAATCAACAAAAATTCATCTGAGACCAGTATAAGTGGAGAATTCCTTGGAAGGACCTTGGGCTAGCTCACAGAACCAGGAAGGAAGCGCTATGGGAGGTAGGGCAGCTCTGAGATCCTGGGAACCAATTCTCTTTCTTTTTTTCTCTCCTGCCTGATTTTTTCCTGCATGCCCAGGAACAAAGCTTTCAGAAGCAGCTCGGAAGTAAAATCCCTCTTGGGTTTCAAAAAAAAAAAAAAAAAGAAAGAAAAGAAAAAGAGGTTCTTCCCTGCTGGTTCCATTTAGAAAAATTATGGGGAAGGGCTTTAGCCTGGTTTGAGGCACTTGTCCGTCCTTAGCCCAATTGCTTATTTTGGGGCTGGGGTAGGCAGGAAGGCAGGAGACAGCAGAGGAGTCAGGGAACTAAAACCAGTCCAGGCAGGGTTTCCTGTCTCCCATTCCCCTGCTAAGAGCATAGAGGTGCTCTACATATACAGTTGGCCAGATAGCAGAAGTCTAAATTGTTAAATATCTATATTTGGCTACAGTTGAGGCTGAAGCCAAAAGTCACCACTGAACTTTGAGATTCCAGAAGAAATCTGCAATTGTATTAAATAAGTATTATTGTTATGAAAATTTTATTATCAAAAAGGTTAGTAGTTAAATGTTGAAGTGTGAGAACTGTTACTTCTCAGTACAATGCCCTTTCCCTGCTGGTACTCCTATGACTGTCATACTTTGACACAGAATAGTCACTTATTTCAACTAATATTTAATAATATCTGTTACACTGTGCAGAATATAATTAGAAAAGTTTTTCAGTAATATGTTTTCTAGAAAGAACTTTGTACCTATAATTCATTTTGGGACAAATCTCTGCTTAGTATGGCAAGCGGGGTTCGTTGGGCATACAGAAAGCCTCTGAACCATACCAGGCAGGACTGTCTGGGTTTAGTTCATTCCAGTCTGCATGGCCACTCTGTGCAGCTAGTTTCTGCCAGAGGCCCCTGCAGCTGTGAGGAGCTTGAATCATCCTGTCAGCCCCACTCAGAGGCATTTGGCCTGCAGAGAAATTTTCTGGTTTTCTCTAAACTTTGAGGAAAGACAGTTCAAAGAAGAGCAGTTACTCTCTGTAAGGCTCATGTCTTCCCCTTTGTTTTCTCTGCACCTGATTTATCTTCCTGCTAGACTGTGTGCTTCCTGAGGGCAGACTCCCTATTTTTTCATCCTTGGATTTTCTGCACCTGGCCCATGGCTGGCCACAGAGTCCTGGAGCGCTACGAGCCAGGCACTGTGTTGATGTCTCATGAGCTCATCTCATTAATATCTAGAAAGTTCCCATGTACTGCCACCTCTAAGACCACCATCATATGTATCTACTGGAAGAATTTTTCTTAACTTTTTAGAGTGACTTTCTGCCACAGAGACATGGGTGCCTTTGGGGTTTTTTTTGCACAATATGATCCTTTGACATTGAGAATATTGATAATGCTACATTTCTTTAAAAAGCATGTTAGCAAGGTTCAGTCATTTGCAGATAGCCGGGAGAATAGCTGTCCCACAGGCTCTAGCACTCTTCCTTAAAAAGAAAAATAATAATAATAAATAAAAAGCACTCCACCATTCTCTGTGATGTTTCTCCGACCTTCTGACAATATTCTGCAAGTTTGATGTAGGAGTAAAGGTGAACCAGCTCCATCACAACCGCGTGCTGCCTGCTGCCTGCCTCCAGCTGTTATAAGGCACATCCTGTTTCAGAGATGGTGAAGTGCGAAAAAAGTATGTCTTAGAATAAAAGGCAAGATGCCCCCACTGGAGGTTTCAGGTCCCAAAGCAGCATTGCCCATGACACAGGAGACTCTGAGACAGTGTGCTGAGGCCTGCTACCGTGTCTGGATAAATTGAAAAAATGATAGTTCCCTCCCTCTCCACCACCACGTGGTTTCTTCCCCCAAGTGTCCACCGTTATTTGGCCCAGAGTGGGCACTCAGTATCTCTTGGAATACCTGTTGACTGGGGCAATCATTGCACTGCTCAGTGCCTCAGTTTCCCTGTGAATAAATACAGATAATCTCCACATACAAAATTGGAACAAAGCAGGAAGCTCAGCTGAGTCCAAACTGATATTTAAGTAGATCTGGCCTGGTGTGGTGGCTTATGGCTGTAATCCCAGCACTTTGGGAGGCTGAGGCAGGAGGATCACAAGGTCAGGAGTTCAAGACCAGCCTGGCCAATATGGTGAAGCCCCTGTCTCTACTCAAAATGCAAAAATTAGCTGGGTATGGTGGCACGTGCCTATAGTCCAAGATACTTGGGAGGCTGCGGCAGGACACTCGCTTGAACCTGGGAGGCGGAGGTTGCAGTGAGCCGAGATTGCACCACTGCACTCCAGCCTGGGCAATATAGTGAGACTCTGTCTCAAAAAAAAAAAAAAAATATTATATAAGTAGATCTGAGTAAGTAGGGGCTTTGACGAGAACTTTTCCTAAACTTTATTGAAGTATAATTTATATACAACTTATAATTTATATACTATTGATAATAAATAATATATAATTTATATGATAAATTACTTTTATAATTTAAATGCCACAAACCTCACCCAACTTAAGTGCACAGTTGAATGGTTTTTAGCAAGCTAACTGAACTGTCCACTCTTACATAATCCAGGTTCAGAACATCACGTCCTTCATCTCAGCTAGATCCTTCATGCCCATTTGTAGTTAATCGTAGCTCCCACCCTGCTCCAGGCAACTGCCTGTATACTTTCTGTCTTGGTAGATTTGCCTGTTTCTGAACATTTTATGTGGAGGGGGATGGTGACATATGTGGTCTTTTGTGAATAATGAGTTTTTGGGGTGAAGATTATGGTTCCCAGGGTTAGAGAGACAGGAGGAGGAGAGAGCTACAGGAATCAGCTCTCTAGCCTGGCTCAGGGACAGGGCTTAGCCATGGGATCAGGACTGGAAACAGAGGAGAAAAGCCTGTGAGCATAGGAGGACTTTGGGAAACACGGGGCATGTGACAGAGGGTACCTTGGAGGGAGGGTGCATTCTCACAGCTCTGGAACAGAGCGACTGAAAGGACTCACAGAGCCATTGGGTGAGAGCCCTGGACCGTGCTGGGTGACAGTGTCGCTCTAGGGCACTGTGGACCCATGGAGGGCATATGGGGCAGGGCCAGGATAAGCATCTATGTTGCTTCTGTGGGGATAAGCCAGTGGGATCTGCTTTTTGTTTTTTAACTGCTGATATGGACTGGTTCACACTCAACAAAGTCTGTTCATAATAAAGCCAGGGTCTATTTTTTAGAGACAGTGTCTCTATTGCCCAGGGTGGAGTGCAGTGCCATAACTCACTGCAGCCTCAACCCCTGGGCTCAAGTCACCCTCTTGCCTCAGCCTCCTAAGTAGCTAGGACTACAGGCACACACTACCCTTACTGGCTAATTTCCCTACTGGCTAATTTTTAAAATACTTTTCGTAGAGACAGTCTCACTACATTGCCTATGCTGATCTTAAACTCCTGGCCTCAACCAATCCTCCCACCTCAGCCTCCCAAAGTGCTGGGATTATAGGTGTGAGCCACCATGCCTGGCCTTTTAGGGTCTTTTTAGAGAGCCATGTGTGGGCCCCAAGTTGGGATCAGGTGCAGCCCCAGATGGCCTCTGAATCCCCCAGTGCCTCCAGGGAGCCGCTACTCACAGGATGGCCCCTGCCACACACCCTGCCCAGGAGCTCACTTGTCCATACACAGCAGCCTGTTCTTGAAGGGTCTAAGAGGAGTTAAAACTGTTCTGCCCTCTTCCTTGGCCACCCCTAACTCCTGCCTAGGCCAAGGGGCCCTCACTGCTGCTTTTCTACTGCCTCCCTTATCTACAGGGGCCTTGTGCGGGTTTGGCCTCCCAGGGACAGTTTCCAGCATGCACAAACACAGATGGGTGGTTTGGGACCCAGAAAGTGCCAGCTCTCTCCATCTAGGAAGAGCCAAACCCAGTTTTGCTTTTTCTTTGCCATAAACCGTCTCCAAGGGCACTATGGGAAATGGCTCCTGAAAATGACTATAGCCCCACTTCTGGGGACATGCCTGGTTATTGGGAACAGCCAAGGGCCATCTGGCGATGCCCCTGTGTTTGAAAGTTTCCTGCGAGCTGCTTTCCTTTGCTATGAGGGCAAAACCTCCTTTGGACAACACTTTAATCACAACTCCTGCTAGGCAAGACTTCGGTGAGAGGCCAAACCTTTGAAGTACCACTCAAAATTCAGGAGTAGCATTGAAGCATTAATTCACAGAATGAAAAGTTGGAGATAAGCTAACTACCCGGTTGTCATGGAATGATCTTGTGTTGTACTGGAGTGAGCATAGGAAGTCAACACCAAGACAAAAGTATGCCAAACTGCAGGTTCTTTATTGCCAGCAGCCACGGAGGACTCTCGTCTCCCCAACCCGTGGCCCCGAGAGGAGACCTTTTATGCCTGTAAACCACCTTGGGGGTGAGGGTGAGGGGCAGGGGGTGGGGGTGAGGGGCTTCAGACATTCCGAGGGCCAGTGGACTTTGGACATTCCATAAATCACCTCCTGGGCGGAGATGAGGGTGAGGGGCTTCGGACATTCTGGTTGTTACTTAAGTGGTTCCCAGAAGTCAAGATAAGCGTTGGTTTACACACTGTCTCGGTAGGGTGGAAATTACAGACCTTAGTTACTTATTACAAGTCACAGGGGCCAAGATGGTGTGGGTTTGGACTGCTTGCCTGTCACATTAGGGTTACAGAGAGCAGTTTCTTTTTTTTTTTTTTTTCTTTGAGACAGGGTCTCACTATGTTGTCCAGGCTGGAGCACAGTGGCTATTCACAGGCGCGATCCCAGTATTGATCAGCACGGGAGTTTTGACCTGCTCCATTTCCAACCTGGACCAGTTCATCCCTCCTTAGGCAACCTGGTGGTCCCCTGCTCCCGGGAGGTCACCACATTGATGCCGAACTTAGTTCGGACACCCGATCGGCATAGCGCACTCCAGCCCATAACTCCTGGGCTCAAGCGATCCTCCCACCTCAGCCTCCGGGGTAGCTGGGACTACAGGCACGCGCCACTGTGTCCGGTGAGCAGTTTCAACAGAAAGCCAAGGTATGGTTGAGGTATGCAGTTTTATGGGCCTTTTACCATGTCACACTTGGAACACAGAAAATTGCCCAATAAAATACGAGTTTGGGGAACCATTTAAAATAGGTATGAAGCCTTTATTCACTTAACACCGCTGATAAGCACTGCTCTAGGAGCAGAGAAAAAAGGGATTGAGATGTCAAAGAATTACACAAAATGACTGGGCAGTGCCTGCAAGGGTCACTGTGAATCCTGAATATTAAATCATCTATTTACTGTGATTATACAAAAAGTATAGGATCTGGAAATAAAACCTGGAAGTGAAGTATTGACCAAAAGAATTCTAATGAGGGTTTCTTTTTCGAGGTTTAAAAGCTAAGCATGGATCTAACTTAGCTGTTTATTTACTAATTTATATCCCCATCTTACTCTGTAAGAATCTAAGGAGGCTTAGAAGCTGTTTGTGCATCAGCTGAGGCCAATCTGAGAGACTATGGGCCTTTGTGCTTCCATTGCCTCAAGGGCCAGACATGGCAAGAGAGAACAGGGTTTCTCCAGGGCCTGCCTGCCTCGGAACTATCTGGGTGCTTAGGAACAAGAGTGGTGGCTGGGTCTGCCCTGGGACCTGCCGAGTCACAGTGTCTGTGATTCAGGTGCCAGATTCATATTTTTCTGAAACTCCCTGGGGGATTCATTCAGTAGGTGACATTGTGCCGGGGTTAACACCCATTTTGCACCTCCGCCAGGGTGAGGATGTGGTTAGGGGAGGAGGGTGTGGGTCCTCATCATGGCCCCATATCTGTCGTGGGAAGACTGTGATTAGGGACACCTATCCTCAAGGCTGGTCAGGAGTGGGTGGGGAGCTGGCCTGGCTGCCAGCCCTGTGGGCACTGACAGTGAGAGGACGGGAACAGGACATGAACTGTCATCGGTGGCAGTGACTCTTCAAGTGTGGCCCGTGGGCCAGCAGCATGGGCGTCACCAGGGAATGTGATGGAAATGCAAACCCTTTGGGCCGCACCCCAAACTCACTGAACCAGAGATGAGAGGGACTGAGCACCTGTGTGTTACACCCTGAGGGTGATTGTGACTGGCATTTCAGTGTTGGCAAATCACTGATCTGTAGGCCCTTCTTCTAATTATCTTCTAATCTCCCTGCAGCTATTTGAGGTGAGGGATTGCAGCACCCCTTTTCTGAGAGCTTAGTTCGTTATCTGCCATGTCCCAAAGCCTGCCAGCAGCAGAGGCGGGAGCTAAGTCCAGGCCAGGTGGCTTCTGGCTCCGTCCGCTCCTCAGGTGCCCAAGAGCAGCTGTTGGTGACAGGAGTGGCCGTCTCCTCCTCCGAACCTTGAGGGAGGGACTGGGAGGGTGTGGAATGGGGGGAGCAGCCTCACAGCCAGCAAGGCCTCTGGGGAAGCAGGGGTTCCCGAGGTGCATTCCTGTGCCGTCTCACACCCACCCCGCCCCTGCATAGCCCTGGCCTACCCATGGTCCTTACCACATCAGGGAGCTCAGGAATGGCGTATCCAGGTAAGAGCCTGGAAATGAAATTTTCATTTTAAAAAAATCCTTCCCGTTTTCAAGGTGTGTGTATATGTGAAGGGATGGTGCTTACACCTGAGAGGGTGTCCATGGATTAGGAAAGTCAAAATGCTGAGGGGTCCCGCACCTGCCAGCGCCACTGTGGGTAGGGTGGTCCCTGTCCCTCCTGGCCACCTTGCTGTTCAGGCAGTAGCAGCAGGTTCGTGCCACAGACAAGGAAACAGCCTCAGTGAGCAGCGGGCAGTGCCAGGGCCCAGCAGGAGATCTGGACACCTAGACCACTCTCTGTTGCAGTCCACTCTAGGCTTGGGTCCTGCACTGCCTGACGGAGGCCAGTCCGGGCTTCCAGTTGCTTCGGGAGAGGCTGGCCTCACTGTGGTTTCTGCCTGTCCAACCCAGCTTCCTCTCTCTCTGTGGAAAAGGGTGGCTGGGTTAATATCAAAAGTTTTCTTTCTTTTTTTCTCTCTTTTTTTTTTTTGAGACAGAGTCTTGCTGTGTCGCCCAGGCTGGAGTGCAGTGGTGCAGTCTTGGCTCACTGCAGCCTCTGCCCCCAGGTTCCAGTGATTCTCTTCCCTCAGCCTCCTGGGTAGCTGGGATTATAGGCATATGCCACTGTGCCCTGCTATTTTTTGTATTTTTAGTAGAGACTGAGGTTTCATCATGTTGGC
Organism: Cheracebus regulus; assembly: GCA_963574635.1. Taxonomy (NCBI): domain Eukaryota; kingdom Metazoa; phylum Chordata; class Mammalia; order Primates; family Pitheciidae; genus Cheracebus; species Cheracebus regulus. The sequence continues at coordinate 140,486 of CAUYQU010078489.1, read as the reverse complement.
CAGGCTGGTCTTGAACTCCTGACCTCAGATGATCCGCCCGCCTCAGCCTCTCAAAGTGCTGGGATTACAGGCACGAGCCACTACACCCAGCCAATATCAAATGTTGTCATATCAATCTACAATTTGGATTTCCTGAAGGTGTTTGGTCTGGGGAACAGAGGGGTAAAGGATGAAGTTTCTCCGTTTTAGTTTTTCAATGATGAGAAAAACCTCAAGCTTCCCGAGTTGGGAGAAGCACGTGCATTAGAGTGAGAAAAAGTCATTTCTCTTCCTTCCCATATTTAACAGCTTGTACCTCAGCTTCTTTATCTAAACGCTTGCACCTCATGGGACAACACAACCCGTGTGGCAGAATCTTTGTGAAGAGTAAATGAAATAGCGTATGTGATCTGCTTGAGCAGTGACCAGCACATAGGCGCTAAAGAAATATTGGTTACTTTCTTTCTAGGTACCACAGAATCCATGTTCACACAGTGTAAATGCCATCTGTGGGAATTTAGGACCCTGTCACTAAAGACACAGTAGTTCAAATTACAGACATAATTAAGAAAAGCCAATACGCTGTAATTCAGAAAATCCAAATCTGCAAACCAAATAAAGGCAAATTACTGTCTTTGCAGAAGGATTCTCCTATTTAAAAAGAACCCCAAAGAAACAAAAAAACCCAAAACATACCCAGAGACCCCCTTTAAATCATGTATTGATTTTGTTTGTACTTTAAGTTCTGGGATACACACGCAGACCCTGCAGGTTTGTTACATAGGTATACACGTGCCATGGTGGTTTGCTGCACCCATCAACCCATCATCTACATTAGGTATTTCTCCTAATGCTATCCCTCCCCTAGCCCCCCACCCCGACAGGCCCCAGTGTGTGATGTTCCCCTCCTGTGTCCATGTGTTCTCATTGTTCAACTCCCACTTAAGAGTAAGAACATGTGGTGTTTGGTTTTCTGTTCCTGTGTTACTTTGCTGAGATGATGGTTTACAGCTTCATTCACATCTCTGCAAAGGACATGAACTCATCCTTTTTATGGCTGCATGGTATTTCATAGTGTGTATGTGCCACATTTTCCTTATCTAGTCTATCATTGATAGGCATTTGGGTTGGTTCCAAGTCTTTGCTATTGTGAACAGTGATGCAATAAACATAGGTGTGCATGTATCTTTATAGTAGAATGATTTATAGTCCTTTGGGTATACCCAGGAATGGGATTGCTGGTTCCAGTGGTATTTCTGGTTCTAGATACTCAAGGAATCACCACACTGTCTTCCACAATGGTTGAACTAATTTACACTCCCACCAACAGTGTAAAAGTGTTCCTATGTCTCCACACCCTTGCCAGCATGTGGTTTCCTGACTTTTTAATGATTACCATTCTAACTGGCATGAGATGGTATCTTACTGTGGTTTTGATTTGCATTTCTCTAATAACCAGTGATGATGAGCTTTTTTTTCATATGTTTGTTGGCTGCATAAATGTCTTCTTTTGAGAAATGTCTGTTCGTACCTTTTGCCCACTTTTTGATCCCATAGTTTTTTTCTTATACATTTGTTTAAGTTATTTGTAGATTCTGGATATTAGCCCTTTGTCAGTTGGATAGATTGCAAAATTTTTCTCCCATTCTGTAGGTTTCCTGTTCACTCTGATGCTAGTTTCTTTGGCTGTGCAGAAGCTCTTTAGTTTAATTAGATCCCGTTTGTCAATTTTGGCTTTTGTTGCCATTGCTTTTGTTTTAGTTGTGAAGTCTTTGCCCATGCCTATGTCCTGAATGGTATTGCCTAGGTTTTCTTCTAGGGATTTTATGGTTTTAGGTCTTATGTTTAAGTCTTTAATCCATCTTGAGTTAATTTTTATATAAGGTGTAAGGAAGGGGTCCAGTTTCAGCTTTCTGCATATGTCTAGCCAGTTTCCCAACACCATTTATTAAATAGGGAATCCTTTCCCCATTGCTTGTTTTTATCAGGTTTGTCAAAGATCAGATGGTTGTAGATGTGTGGTGTTATTTCTGAGGCTTCTGTTCTGTTCCATTGGTCTATATATCTGTTTTGGGACCAGTACCATTCTGTCTTGATTACTGTAGCCTTGTAGTATAGTTTGAAGTTAGGTAGCATATAGTCTTGAGTGAGTTTCTTAGTCCTGAGTTCCAATTTGATTGCATTGTGGTCTCAGAGACTCTTTGTTATTATTTCCATTCTTTTGCATTTGCTGAGGAGTGTTTACTTCCAATTATGTGGTCAATTTTAGAATAAGTGTGATGTGGTGCTGAGAAGAATGTATATTCTGTGCATTTGAGGTGGAGAGTTCTGTAGATGTCTATTAGGTCTGCTTTGTCCAGAGCTGAGTTCAAGTCCTGGATATGCTCGTTAATTTTCTGTCTCATTTATCTATCTAATATTGACAGTAGGGTGTGGGAGTCTAAGTCTCTTTGTAGGTCTCTAAGTACTTGCTTTATGAATCTGGGTGCTCATATATTGGGTGCATATATATTTAAGATAGTTAGCTCTTCTTATGGCATTTATCCCTTTACCATTATGTAATGCCTTTCTTTGTCTCTTTTGATCTTTGTTGGTTTAAAGTCTGTTTTATCAGAGACTAGGATTGCAACCCCTGGTTTTTTGGTTTTTGTTTTTTGTTGTTGTTATCCATTTGCTTGGTTAATAGTCCTCCATTTCTTTATTTTGAGCCTATGTGTTTCTTTGCATGTCAGATGGGTCTCCTGAATACAGCACACTCATGGGTCTTGACCCTTTATCCAATTTGCCAGTCTTTGTCTTTTAATTGGGGCGTTTAGCCCATTTACATTTAAGGTTAATATTGTTATGTGTGAATTTGATCCTGCCATTATGATGCTAGTTTGTTATTTTGATCATTAGTTTATGCAGTTTCTTCATAGTGTTATGATCTTTACAATTTGGTATATTTTTGCAGTGGCTGGTACCGGTTTTTCCTTTCCATATTTAGTGCTTCCTTCAGGAGCTCTTGTAAGGCAGGCCTGGTGGTGACAAAATCTCGCAACATTTGCTTGTCTGTAAAGGATTTTATTTCTCCTTCACATATGAAGCTTAGTTTGGTTGGGTATGAAGTTCTGGATTGAACATTCTTTTGTCTAAGAATATTGAATATTGGCCCCCACTCTCTTCTGGCATATAGAGTTTATGCAGAGAAATCCACTGTTAGTCTAATGGGCTTCCTTTGTGGGTAATCCAACCTTTCTCTGTGAGCGCCCTTTATGTTTTTTCCCTTCATTTCAACCTTGGTAAGTCTGATGATTATGTGTCTTGGGGTTGCTCTTCTCAAGGAGTATCTTTGTAGTGTTCTCTGTATTTCCTGAATTTGAATGTTAGTATGTCTTGCTAGGTTGGGGAAGTTCTCCTGGATAATATCCTGATGAGTATTTTCCAACTTGGTTTCATTCTCCCCATCACTTTCAGGTACACTGATCAAATGTAGGGTGGTATTTTCACATAGTCCCATATTTCTTGGAGGCTTTGTTCATTCCTTTACATTCTTTTTTTCTAATCTTGTCTTCGCATTTTATTTCATTAAGTTGATTTTCAATCTTTGATACCCTTTCTTCAACTTGATCAATTTGGCTATTGATACTTCTGTATACTTCACGAAGGTCTCATGCTGTGTGTTTCAGCTCCATTATGTCATTTATGTTCTTCTCTAGACTGTTTATTCTAGTTAGCAATTACTCTAACTTTTATTTCAAGGTTCTTACTTTCCTTGCATTGGGTTAGAACATGCTCCTTTAGCTCAGGGGAGTTTGTTATTACCCACCTTGTGAAGCCTACTTTTGTCCATTTGTCTAACTCATTCTCTATCCAGTTTTGTTCCCTTGCTGGCAAGGAGTTGTGATCCTTTGGAGGAGAAGAGGTGTTCTGGTTTTTTGGAATTTTCAGTCTTTTTGTGCTGGTTTTTCCCCATCTTCATGGATTTATCTGCCTTTGGTCATTGATGTTGGTGACCTCCAGATGGGGTTTTTTGGATGTCCTTTTTGTTGATGTTGATGCTATTCTTTTCTGTTTATTAGTTTTCCTTCTAACAGTGTGGCCCCTCTGCTTCAGGTCTGCTGGAGTTTGCTGGAGGTCCACTCCAGACCCTGTTTGCCTGGGTATCACCAGCAGAGGCTGCAGAACAGCAGAGATTGCTGCCTGCTCCTTCCTCTGGAAGCTTCACCCCAAAAGGGCACCCACCAGATGCCAGCCAGAACTCTCTTGTATGAGGTGTCTGTTGACCCCTGCTGGGAGGTGTCTCCCAGTCAGGAGGCACAGCGGTCAGGGACCCACTTCAGGAGGCAGTCTGTCTCTTAGCAGAGCTCGAGCACTGCACTGGGAGATCTGCTGCTCTCTTCAGAGCTGGCAGGCAGGAACGTTTAAGTCTGCTAAAGCTGCACCCAGAGCCATCCCTTCCCCCAGGTGCTCTGTCCTAAGGAGATGGGAGTTTGATCTGTAAGCCCCTGACTGGAGCTGCTGCCTTTCTTTCAGGGATGCCCTGCACAGAGAGGAGGAATCTAGAGAGGCAGTCTGGCTACAGCGGCTTTGTGGCGCTCTGGTGGGCTCCGCCCAGTTTGAACTTCCTGAAAGCTTTGTTTGCACTGTGAGGCTTACTACTCAAGCCTCAGTCACGGTGGATCTCCCTCCCCCCACCAAGCTCCAGTATCCCAGGTTGACTTCAGACTTCTGTGCTGGCAGAGATAATTTCAAGCCAGTGGATCTGAGCTTGCTGGGCTCTCTAGGGGTGGGATCCATTGAGCTAGATCACTGGGCTCCCTGGCTTCAGCCCCCTTTCCAGGAGAGTGAATGGTTCTGTGTCGCTGGCGTTCCAGGCACCACTGTGGTATGAAACAAAACTCCTGCAGCTAGCTTAGTGTCTGCCCAAAGGGCCGCCTAGTTTTGTGCTTGAAACCCAGGGCCCTGGTGGCATAGGCACCCATGGGAATCTTCTGGTCTGCGGGTTGCAAAGACCATGGGAAAAGCATAGCATTTGGGCTGGAGTGCACCGTTCTTCACGGCACAGTCCCTCGTGGCTTCCCTTGGCTAGGGGAGGAAGTTCCCTGACCCCTTGTGCTTCCCGGGTGAGGTGACACCCCACCCTGCCTCTGCTCATCCTCCATGGGCTGCACCTACTGTCTAACCAGTCCCAATGAGCTAAGCTGGGTACTTCAGTTGCAAATGCATAAATCACCCACCACCTGCATTGATCTTGCTGGGAGCTGCAGACAAGAGCTGTTCCTAATCAGCCATCTTGCCAGCTACATGATTTTATTTTATTTAGTCTATTCAGGAATATATTTACTGGGCAAAGCACAGATTTAGTGACCACCTGGGCATCTCCAGCTCAGAACTGCCCCAAGTAGTAAGAGGAATTTGCTTCTTAAATTAAAGTTAACCTCGAGCTCAAAAAGATTTCTAAAAAATGCACTTGAAAATTCTTAGCATAAATGTCTCATTGTTCTGACCTATGCGACCTATGGGTATAGGCCAGAATAATGGAAGATCTGTTCTATAACCATAAAGAAAATGCCACAAAGCAAAGTGTCCATAAAACCACAGTAAGTCCTTATTTAATGTCGTTAGGTTCTTGAAAACTGTGACTTCAAGCCAAATGACAGACAATGGACGAAACCAATTTTTTTCCTCATCAATGTTACAATGAAATCACATTGAACAAAATGACATTATTTGAAAACTTGCTGTCTGCTGCTTCTCTTAAAGTCTAAGTCTCCAAGAATCTATTGACGACCGTGGGTGAGGACTTGCTGTACAGGACTGCAATTCACGGGGGGAGCCATCCTCACTGGACACTCACTGGGCCTCTCACTCTATCAAAATCATTTATTAAGTCTGTGGCCTTGGGCCTTGGATGATGCCTCTGAGCTTCAGCATGTGCATCTGTGAACAAGGCCAGGACAGACGCAGGCATTAGACCACGAGTCCACATCAAGTCTTGCTCTGAAATGCCAGTTTTCTTTCCTGTGATGGTGGTAATGGGATATTGGGCCGTGACTATTGCTACCATTTCTGTGCTGTCATAAAAACACTTGTTAATGATTTTGACATGAAACAGTCTTTTAAGCTGGTGCCTTGAGCACATGTTTCACCCTCAGCAAACTAGGGGAAAAGGCTTTGATTTGAGGGTTACCAGGCTTAGCTGGATGCACGTGGGAATGAGGACACCAGGGGGATGCCATGCTGACTGCATGAATGATCATTTTCAGACCACTGGGAGCCTCTGCTGCTAGACCCACACACCTGTGGGAAACTCCTTGGCGGCTTCTTAAACCTAGGCTTCAGGTCAGACTCCTGGAGGATCCATATTGAAAACATACAGATGCTCACAACCCAGCCCCGACAAGCTGCATTTGAGTCCTTGGGATGTGGTCATGCAGCCTGTCTGATTCCAGGCCATCATCATGGAACTGAAGGACCCTTTCACGATCTCCTGCCCAGAGCAGCCCAAATCACTCTGGGGATCAAGCAATAGCCGATGTGCCTTCTGCTGCATTCCTTCCCTGTGCCGGAAACTTTTCATTTTATTCCAGCCTCATAAGCATTGCTTTTGTGCTTGGCAAAGTAGTAGTCGTGCAGCGAGTATTTCATGCAAGAATTTTGCTGATTAGGACAGAGGCTCAGGGGTAAGGACGTTTGTCCAAGCTCGCACAGCTGGAAAGTGAGGACAGCAGGATTCAAAGTCAGTTTCAGCTCCAAAGCCTGTGGTCTTTCCACCGCCTGCAAATAAGCCGTTAACGCCTGGGCCTGCAATGTACAGTCCATGAGCCAAATCCAGCCGCTGCTTATTTTTGCATAGCCAGGGAGCCAAAAATAGCTTTTACATTTTTAAAATGTTAAAAAAATAAATAAAAACATGCACATTAAAAAAAAAAAAACACAAAAAAACCGGAGACTGCGGTCTGCTAAGCCTAAAATATTTACCATCTGGCCCTTTAAAGGAAAAACTTCCCAACTGCTGATTAAGACTGTGACATATGTCCCCTTCGGAGCTCACCCTGGGATGGCTGGTGAGAGAACACTCGGTCAATGTGTCCATCCAAAGCTTCATTGTCAAAAACACAGCAGTTCCGAATCATTAATGTGATTTAGGTCTTACAAAGACTTTTCATGATCCTTTTTTTGCTGGCTTGGCCCAAAGGGGCCACATGTTCCTCTGGATGAGCCAGCGTTTGCTAGAGCGTCACAGAAAGCTGAGGACTTTGACATTTTACACCTGGCACATTAAGACTTTTCCAGGCTGGGTGCAGTGGCTCACACCTATAATCCCAATACTTTGGGAGGCCAAGGCAGGCAAATAGCTTGAGCTAAGGAGTTTGAGACTAGCCTGTGCACCATAGCGAAACCCTATCTTTACAAAAACACCAAAAATTAATCATGCGTGGTGGTGCAGGCCTGTGGTCCCAGCTGCTCCGGAGGCTGAGGTGGGAGGATCACCTGAGGCTGGGGAGGTTGATGCTGCAGTGAGCTGTGTTTGTGCCACTGCACTCCAGCCTGGGCAACAGAGCTAGATCCTATCTCAAAAAAAAAAGAAAAGAAAAAAAAAGTAAGGGAAAAAAAGGAGTTTTCCATTAAGGGGTTAAGGGGCCTCCAGGGGCTAAGGCCAGTGACTGGTTGTTCCCTTATATCAGAGGCCAGAAGGATCGCTGACCCAGTCCTATTATATCCATTCTTGGCTTATCCCGGCAAAAATTCTGTGAGGTTGATGAGAGAGAACTGTTCTCGCAGTTAAAAAACGGAATCTTCTTTACAGAAAATAAAGCTGTGACTCAGAGAGTGTAGGGATTTGCACAAGCACACAAAGTGTGGCACCCAGTTCGAACCTGGTGGTTGGTCTTCTCATCCTAAACGTTGTGTTTGTCCAGGTTACAATGCCATGGCTGGGCAGTGGCTCCGTGTCCTGTGTTTAGAAAGAATACCCCACACTTATTTGGAGTTCCCCAACAGATCCTTTCGAGGCTTCTGCTGTTCTTTAGGAATAGATTCTTTTGATCTGTTTTCTATTGATTAGGATATTATATTACTCCAAGTAGATACTAAGTTATAAGAGACTCATCGGGATTCTTGAATAGAAGTGCTGTGATTTTTTCTGATAGGATAGATTACAACCCCAAGGTTATAATTTTGCTGCCTGATAGGATAATTAATTTCATAAGTAATTTAGTAATCTTAATTGCAGTATTCTTTTTCTCAGTGATGAGTAATATTCTATATATTTTTAGATGATATCCTGTCATTCTGCTGGTTCTCTCATTCCTGAGTTAAATGTTTGACACATGCTCACTATATATTTGTATGAATCATGTTTTTAACTTTGGAAAACTATCCTTTGACATCCTCATCATGCCTACAAAAATGGAAACCTCTGTGATCAAATCCACCAAGCTGCAGTGGTCAGCCTGGGGTCTGGAGTCCCCTCTCTGTGGGTGATCTGTCAAGAGCTGACCCGAGGAGGTGGAAACCTTTGGACAGCACAGCTAGGTTTAGCTCTTGGTGCCACCTTTACAAGCTGTGTCATCCTGGCCTACTTGTAAGACATCTCTCAGTTCCAGCTTCCTCAGCCATAAAGTGGAGACAATACTCTGACTTGTTATATAAAAATTAAATAATGAATAATAATAGAAGACAGTGGTTGAGGATACAGATTCTGAGCCAGGCTGCCAGCGTTTGCTTCTTGGCTCTGTTGTTTTCTAGTTGCACAAAATTTTCTAGTTGCACTTGATTTTATTGTGTTTCCATTTCTTCATCTGAAAAATGGGGTTAGAGCCTATCTTGTAGGATTACATGTGTCAATATTTAAAAAGCCCTTTGAACTGTAATTGACTGGTATATTGTAAGCACTTAGTTATCTGTGATGAGGAAAATAATGATATTCATAAAACACCCAGCAGAGCACTTAGTATATCATTTATTTTTTGAGAATAACTCAGAGTCCTGGCAAAAGACCTGTTATGTATTAACAGGTCAGAGTCATGGCAAAAGATCTGTTAATGTGTAAAAACAAAAAGTTTCCAAGAAGTAAAGAAATGTACCCAAGTTCACCAAGCCAGAACCAGAACCCAAGTCTCAGGCCTCCCAGCCCAGATTCTGTCCCCTGTGTAGAACTGCGGAGCTAGACACTGAACTAACTCAAAGGACAACCAGCCCTGCCACACAGGGGCTGAGTCTCCTCCTTGCCAGACTCTTCTCTGTAGCTTTCAGTGATTCCCTGCCCAAGGAAACGTCTTCCCCCTGCTGTTTCTGCTGCTTCTAAATCAATGCTTCTGTGGGGCCACAGGGAAAAGTCAGAGCCTGAGCAAAACACACCAGCTCAGGGATGGTGCCATTTAGTCCCAGGAGCAGAAAAGAAGACCAGGACTGTCCTGCGCCCTCCCCCACCTTCCAATTCCTGGGGTCTTCAGCTCCACGCTCATGCCTCCAGTCAAAATAGTTACAGATTGCCATCCTAAGTGATGACAAACAGGAGAAACAAACCCCTGCCACACCACATACCCAAATACCAGACATTCCTCAGATGGTTTGCTGTGTAGGTGATTGGCCACAGACTCTAGCTTCTCAGACAGCGGGGATGGAGATGAGGGGTGGGGGACCTGTGTCCCAGCCGCTCTTCTCAGAGCCTAGAAACAGTACTGGGACTGCTGCTGTCTGCAGTAAGTCTGCTTTCCTTTCCCACACCCATCAAGTAAGCCATATACTGGAAGCCAGGTGTCACCAACACCAAGCGCCAGAGATGCACCAAAAACTAAACATTGGTCGAAGACCTACTGTGAGTCTGGCACCGGGTTAGGGCCACAAGTGCTCTGTTAACTCTTGAAAGTGGACAAAATAGGGTTTTCATTGGTTACATTTTCAAAATTGCTTTCATGTAGGTGGGAAGGAAAAGGGAACAAAATTTCTCCGTGTGCCTAGTATGTGGTCAAATGCTAGTTGGCCTTTTCCCATGTGACTGCTATCTGGTATTAGTTAGGATGCCCTTACCGCAAGCCCAGCTCCGGCTGGCTTAAACATAGCAGAAGTGTATGGGGAAGGTTAGGGACTGGGAAGCCTGGAAGAATTAGGTTAGACCAACTGATCGACACTGCCACCAAAGATACAGATTCTTTGATTGGCTTCATTCCACAATCCTTGGGGGAGGGCTGGTCCTGCTTGTGGTCAGAAAGTGGCTTTTCCACTCACCACTGATAGGGAAGAGAGAGCCTGTTGTGGATATATGATGGACATTGTGCTTGACTTCACAACACCTACTCCCCTCTGCCTTGTGGAGTCCAGCAATATTTGGGGGCCGTGGCCTCAAGTCAAGGATAACACCATTTTCATTGGTCACATTTTGAAGATTGCTTTCATGTAGGTGTGAAGGAAAAGGGAGCATTTTTTTTAACTAAAAGAATAGATTTTTATTCAGCACTGTACATTTCTTTCCATCAGCATTAACAGAACAACAGACCAATTTCCATCACAGAACAACTCTTGAGACATTCTCATTCCTTTCTGAAACTATTCCATTAAGCCCTGCAGTTTCCCCAAAGAAGCATCCATTCAAACTTCCATGTGAATAAACTCTGGAGCCTTTGTGGTGAAGTGGGCCAAAAAGGCAGGGAGTTTGAAATCTGGGAGTGGGAAAGAGAAATATATGTTATCTATTCGGTAAACACACTGTCAAGGTGTTCCCTCTTAACTCCAGCAGACATTTTCTCTTATCTCCTTTGCCAGAATAAGGTTGTGTGCCCATTCCAGAACTAATCACCTGCAGGGGGAATGGTGTTATCCTTCACTTGAGGCTCCCCCCGAACATTGCTGGCCTCTGTAAGGCAGAGGGGAGGAGATGTTGGGAAGTCAAGTACGACGTCTATCATTTGTCCCCAACAGGCTTGAAAGCCAAGACTAGCTCAGAGCCACGTCTCTCTGACGTTCAAAGCCTGCCTGTTCTTTTCACTTCATTGTGCTACCTCATGAGGTAAGAAAAGGGAAGGAGGGACTGGGGAATTGAATTTTAAGTGCCCTTTTGAAGCCTGGCGCTGCAGGAGGAAACTGTACTTCTTAAAGCACCCTTTTCCCCTCCACCTTCGCCTTCTTTTGCAGATGGTCTTCACATTCTGCTGGCATTCAGACCAGGAGCACTGTTGGGTAGGGATCGGCTCACACCGTCCGAGGTCCTTTAAATATTTCAGTAACAACTCCCTTTGGCCAGGCGCAGTGGCTCATGCCTCTAATCCCAGTATTTGGGAGGCTAAGGTAGGTGGATCACTTGAGGATAGGAGTTCGAGACCAGCCTGGGCAACATGACGAAACCCTGTCTCTACTAAAATACAAAAGTTAGCTGGGTGTAGTGGGAGGTGCCTGTCATCCCAGCAACTTGGGAGGCTGAGGCAGGAGAATTGCTTGAACCCGGGAGGTGGAGGTTGCAGTGAGCCAGGATCATGCCACTATGCTTCAGCCTGGGCAACAGAGCAAGACTCCGTCTCAACAAACAAATAAACAACTCCCTTTGAGCTGGAGCCTGTCATCTGGATTTTGCTGGACAGTAGGGAGAGTTACCAGGAGATGGCAGGATATTTAGGATCAAGTTGTGTTTCCTTGCAGCTGTTTTAGGAAGGAAATCCTAGAAAAGTGATTTTCAGAGAAGCTATTTTAATCTTAGGCAATAGCGTTGCCCTGTCGGGTGGCAAGGCCATGGCAGAGGTGGGAGGAGGAAGAAGACAGCTGTGGTGTGTGGTAGCTGTTTGGGAACAGGCTTTTTCAGTCTGCTCAGTCTCAAATCAGCCAGAGTCCAAAGCAGCTGACACCAAGCAGGTGGTAAACATGAGTTACAAACTGCGTGGTCTGAAATTTTCACCCAGGCAATCAATCTTTATTAAATATCTCACATGTCCACGGCTTGGTTTTAGGTGCTAGGGAGGCTGCATGGGATCCCTGCCTGCTCTCTAGATGAGGCTGTTGCACACGCGAAACACTACCTGGTAACACTAGACTGAGTGTGTGACATGCTAAGCACGGAGAGGAGACAGTCATTGCGATAGGATTTGGGAGCAGTGCTTCTCAAGGTGTGATCTTTGGAACATCTGTCCTTCAAAATATATGGAAATTAAAAACTGCTCCAAGGCCCTCCAAATTGGGGCAACCCCATCTATTATATGTATGAGTATCTTAAAGCCACTAAGAAGTTTCAAAGAGACTTATTAAATTATTAACCTATTAACTGGGTGAGGTGGCTCACGCCTGTAATTCCAGCACTTTGGGAGACTGAAGTGGGTGGATCACCTGAGGTCGGCAGTTCGAGACCACCCTGACCTGAAGGAGAAATCCATCTCTACTAAAACTACAAAATTAGCCAGGCATGGAGGCACATGCCTATAATCCCAGCTACTTGAGAGGCTAAGGCAGGAGATTCCCTTGAACCTGGGAGACAGAGGTTGTGGTGAGCCGAGATCGCACCACTGTACTCCAGTCTCGGCAACAAGAGTGAAGCTCTGTCTCAAAAAAAAGACTGTTAATCTATTTACCTTTCATAGCTTGATCTCTGATACTTATTTGCCCATGAAACGCCTCCTTTTTCTCTCCAGGAAAACAGGACTGCTGGGTCTATCGGCGTCCCATGGAACCACACTGCCCCCTGTGGTCAGAACCGCCTGGGATGCCGAACAGCGAGGACAGCAAACTTGGGTGCAGAGGGCTTTCCTCCACGCAACCCAGGAAGCTCGGTGACTGGCAAACTGCCCTGTCAGGATCCATCGAATCAGCACATACAGGTGCCTCTAGGATGCAAACCAGAGAAGAGGGCTGCTTTGTGGCTTGCTGGCAGCCCAGCAAAAGGCCCCGATCCGTCAGGTGAGCTGATGATGAGCTCGCAGGCATGGAGAATGCGGCACTGAGGCAGGGTGGTGGCCAGCCTGAAGGGGTTTCTGCATCTTCCCAGCTTCCCTCGCCCCTCCTTCCTTCGGAATGCAGCCCTGATTCCAAAGAGTGCAGGCCCTGCCAGATAGCCTGCGTCCCTAGCTGTCCCTCTAGACTTAGGCCTTGCGTGGTCCTCTCTCCGCATCCCTCCTTCCTGACTGCATGCCTACACCCTCAGTGCTCTCTCTGCCCTATGCAGTAGCCACAGGCTGCTTCCCATCCTCTGAGAATCTACTCCAGCCCACCTCCTCCCCAGACCTCCCTTCCTCGAGAACCCTCCCTGAGGCCGGAGTCCTGCCGGCCTCCCCCGACACTGGACAGCTTGCATTGCTCTCATTTCTCCATGCAGGAGACTGTCTTCTCCAGGGTGGTCTGAGATCTTTGGAGGGAAGGACTGTGACTTGCCTTCTCTGTCTGTCTCCTCTCATGCCCATAGTGTCAGGGAGCTGAGAGGACAGCAGCCTGTCTCTTCCTGCAGCCTCTAAGCACCTCTCCCTTCCTGCTTTCCCCGAATGCTTCTGCAACACCAAGTGCTGGGTGCATGGCACCGAGGGCCTCCCTCTGGGCTCTTCTCACCCTGGGCTACCCCAAGACTTGCTTGGACCCCATGTGGAACAGGTCAGCCTTCTGATAAGCCCAGAAAGCATTTCTCCAACATTCAGTTGTGAGCTTAAGGGAATTAAACTTCTCTTTCTGAAAATAAGCTGCAGATTCTCCTGAGAGAGGCCCAAGTGCAAGGGGAACCCCGCAGGTGCCGTGGCGAGGGTGTGAAGCCTCAGCCTGTTCCCAGATATTAATTTAGAAAAGAATTAGCAATGTAGGCACATAGTTATTCCTTTATATAATCATGTATAATCTTATAGTTACTTATAATCATAAAGATACATACTCAGTATAACTTTTACTATTGACTCTCAGGTTATGAGGCACGGGACTGAGGTGACACTGTGAACAAAGTGATCCTAAGGCAAGATGCCCTAAGCCTCTGTCCCGCCTGCATAAAGTCTGCCTCGGCTGTGTGGCAGCACCAGCGCTGTGAAAGCCCCGCTGTTGAGACAGCCAGGGAAGGAGATGTCCAGCATGGCCGAGACGTCTCCTTCCTGGGGAAGTTAGGAGAAAACTCCGCTTCTCCAAGCCCTTGTGGCAAGGCCTGATGGCTGTCAGGGAGGCCCGCAGACATCCGGAAGCTTAACTGTCTCTGTGCCATGCTGTGCTTCGGGGGCACGTTCCATGTCTACTCTCACGCCCTGCTTTTGCACCTGGTTTCTCTTTTTCTTAAAAGATAAGAATTAATAATAGTAAGATAATCTTAGTGTTCTTGATATTTCTGACAAATATGCGAAGAGTACTGACGCATTAAGTTTTCTCCTCGCCTCGGCCTCTTGAAAGTCCTGGGTCCCCTCCCTTCAAGACACGTGGTTTACCTGACCCTGTCACTGACCACCATTACCTCACCCTGCCTTCCCTGCCCACGGCTCTGTACTCAATAAAAGAGAGTCCAGTCACTCGGGGCCACTGCAGGTCTCCGCATTTTGGTTGACAGTGGACCCCCGAGCCCAAACTCTTTTCTCTATCTCTGTGTCTGTGTCTTTTATTTCCACAGTTTCTTGTCTCCACACCAGCAGGGAGTGGCTCACAGAACCCTATAGGGCTAGACCCTATACCCAAGCAGACAGGAGACTCCGAATATATCTGAAAGGACTCAGGCCCTGTTACTGTCCCTCCTGGGTGCCAGCCCACACAGGTGGGCTTTTCTGCCCACCACCCCCAGGTCAGCCTGGCTATAGAGGGTCTGGGCTGGGGCTTCTCCCCTTGGGGAGTTCAGGCAGCAAAACTCCTGCCATTATGCTCTGCTTAGGGTGGAGGGTGTTCAAATAAAAATGCCTGGTGGAATATCTCAGAGCCATGTAGCTACCTGTGAACACTGTTATATTAAACCCAGAATAGAGCTGTGCTCTGAAAGATAAAAGACCCCAAAGCAGGGTTTTGGAGATACTGGATGGGAATAAAGTAAAGCAAGGCTCTTTGTAGCTGCCTGTTATAGAACAAGCTCGGTAGCATGGGCTCACTGAGTGGCCTTAGAATGTCCTCTTCCCCCGCACACACACGTGCAGACTTGGCCTTTCCTGCAGCCCCCGCCAGCCCCTATGTGCTCTGTCCCTACTCGCCCAGGGTCCCCCACCACATCCCACACTCTGCCGCATGCACACAGTCCCCTCTGTCCCCATCTCCCTCTCCCTGTGTCTGCCTGTTTAATTTCTATCCCACTGGCCAGCCTTAGACTGAGGTTCTCCCTAGGCTGTTTAAAAAAAAAAAAAAAAGAGCTTTGGAAACAAACTGGAATTTCAGTCTTGGCTTTGCCACTCACTAGCTGGGTGATCTTAACATAGTGGTTGGGAGATCCCAGTTCTGCTGGCTGCGTGGCCTTGAGCAAGTTACCTAGCCTCTTGTGCCTCAACCTTGCTGTCTGTAAAATGGAGATAAGAGCACCCATGAGTTGTACTGGGTATAGCTGTGAAGAATAAGGAGATAAAGGTGAGTGTCTGGCACGTGGTAGGTGTAGGGGAGGTGTTAGCTACCTTAGTGACGGAACACGGCTCCCTCATCCTACCTCTGGCAGCAGCCCTTCCCATTACAGCATCTCCCACCGGGCAGCTCTGGCCCAGCTCACAGTCTGCTTCCTGCTGTGGATTTGTTACCCTGGGACTGAATTCATTCTCCAGTGTTTTGTTAGTGCCTCTCTCGCTTCCATCATGAATTGTCCCTGGACAGAATCTCTCTCCTGGTCTCCTGTAGTGATTCATCTGATTACTGGATCTGAAGTGCCCTTCCTGACACAAGGCCCCTCATGGTGCTCCTGGCTGCCCTCCTCTCTGGCCTTACTGAATTGTTCACCTCCTTAAACAGTAGCCTCTTCAGAGACCCAGGTCTATGTAAGTGCGGTCCCTGAGGTCTGGAGTACCACCCGCACCCCTTCTCTGCCTGGGAACTCCTATTCATTAGGAGTCTGGCCAAATGTCTTCCTCTTGGAAATCCTTCCCAGCTTCAGGGCTCTGCCCTTTACTCCCACAGCCCTGGGTCAATGATTGCCCTCTCTGGACTGTGACCTCCTCCAGGAAGTAGGCTCGGGTCCCCAGGCTCCTATACACAGCAGGAGCCAGGGCACTTCTAAGGTAAGGTCTCTGTTGATGGGTCAGTCTGATTGAGCTGTATGTGCAGAGGATCTGAATTCCTATAGACATGACCACTTCCTGCGTGAGTCTTGGTTTGCTGCTCTGCAAAATGGCCTTACCACCTTCCCCACAGCTGCCGAGGGCTGGGCTCCGGGTGTCCAGCAGCACTGAGCTGACACTCAGGAGACTCAGTGAGTCCCCTCACCCCTTCCTGATCTGCTCAGGCTTCCTGCCTTCGTTTTGGGTGTGGTCAGTCCCAACCTCATTTTTGTTGTTCTTGTTAAGTAAAGACATAAAAACCTTCATTATTAACTGGCTTAGAGATCCTAAATCATCCTTTTAAGGGTGAAAAAAAATTCTTATTAGTTGTTAGACACACCAGTGACTCTCTTGGTTGCTATGGTGATTCTGACACCCTCCTCTTGCAGATTAGAAATGCCTCACATTTCTAAGTCTGGCTGACCCCAACAAACAGGGACTTCTGTCCCAGCAATTCCCACCCCTAAACAGGAAGGAGGGCCTGGTGGTTTGATTGCAGTCGTGGCCTCAGCTGTCAGAAGTGAATCTAACTTTCCTGTGTCAGGGCCTGGGTCATGTATGGAGATGACCCCATATGCACTTCTGTACTTAGCTGTGCAGTTTTGACAGAGGTGGTATGCAAAGCCAAAAAGTCCCCGAGCTACTTGTCCAGGACGCCTGCTCCTTTCAGAGGAAAATAACTGTCTTCCTACTCATGGTCGATTTCTCCCAATTAACTCTTATGTCAGCAAAACTGCATGAAATTCACTGGCACCCTGTGGCTTCGCATCTGTCACTCACACACACGTGCTCTCTCTCCTTACATACCTGTGCTAACTATGGAGTTAGTCCTGAAGGTGGAATTTTACTCTCAGGATAAAGACGGTCTCTTTCCCCCTTTCCCACCTTCCTCCCGTTCCCATGAGTCCTCCACACAGGTTCGTTTCTTTAAAGGTTTATTTCTGGCGAATTAAAAAAAAAATAACTTATGTGGTTAGATAAATTAATGTACGTGAATAGACATGACACAAGGCAGAGACGGATGTTCCTGTTTTCTTCTGGATCTTGCAGGTTGGTGAGAGGCAGCCGAATGAGACCCAGCCTCATGTTGTTTGGGATCAAGAGACGCTGACAAAGTGACTCAGGTACACTGATGCTCCCTGGAGGGCTGGGAGGTGGGCTCAGAGGAAGGCCAAGTCCAAACCTCTTTTATTGAAAAGAAGTAACTCTTCTCTGTAGCATTTTAAAAAAATCAATCAGCCGAAGCTCTGCGCATACTCATCCTTAATGACCATAAACATAACATACCAAGCACAGGCTCAGAAAGATGGAGCAGTAGACTCAGGACATTGTCAACATGGTACTTGGGGACGCCTTTGGGAGAGATACCTTTCCCCGCACTGTGGCGAGATGGGACCAGAGCCACTACTAGCATAGCTGTCAAGATCTTTGGCTTTCTGAACTCTGTCTGGGGACCACTGCCCTTTAGCCTGAGGTGAACATCTCCAAATGCCTAGCAGCCAGCCCCTTGGTCAACAGATGGTACCTTTCCTCCAGGACTCTGAGAATGAAACATGCTGATAGTCTGCACTGGGGTCTTAAGGCCAGAATCCCAGAGGCCTTCCCAGAGCCCCAAACCTCAGAGCTGAGAGAGGATTCTGGGGACTGCCTGCCAGGGAGGAAACCAAGGCTCCTCAGGGAGAGACCTGCGCGTTCCCCAGGAGCAGAGGCCATGGCTTGCTCACCACTTTTGCCCTGTGTCTGGTTCCTTCATGAGGTTTTGGCCTTGGGATCGCTTTGGAGGTGGGATTTACTCTCTTAGGCTATGGTGAATTTTGGTTATCATTTTTTTGATAAATTAGGAACAGGCTTTAGTTGCCTGTAAATGCACTAAGCCAGAAAGCAAGCAGGTGAGACTCAGGAGCAGCTCAAAAGGTTTTCCCTGATAAAAGTATATGCCGGCGAGGCTGCAATGAGACTGTAGGGCCAATCAGGAATCAAGGTATCTGCCTACATAGGAGGCCAGGGCCAGAGCTGGCTGGACACTGGCAAAGTTTAAACAAGTGCTGTTCATTTAACCAAACGTGACCTTAGCATCTCTATCTAAAGACTTCTGAAAGGCAGAAGCAAGTAAAATCCAAATTTCCAAATCACTAGGCCATTCTGAAATCAAGTTCTGGTTCCCCTCTTGGCCATCAGAAATAGCAATTTCTGGCTGATAAAAGATTAGCCCAATGATTCAAAGCCCAGTTCGTTGCCCTTGAGGAGTAGAGGAGTGTGAAGACAGACACATATCAACACACCTGCTCCCACTTCACACAGAGATCCACTTCTGTGCTCCAGACCTGGGATCATTTTTACCCTGACACCACCCTCTACTTAGATGCTCTGAAAGTTCACACTTCCAGATGAACTCATGCCTGTGTTATTTTCCTTTGAAGAACCAGAGGGACACTGCGGCGGTGCCTATGAAATAATATCCAAAGCTCTGTCCCTCAACCATCTTATGAAATGAGAAGCCACCACGCCAGCCATGAGGCCGTTCACATACACATCAACAGGGTGGATGAGGAAGGGACAGATGAGAACCCGGAACCACACCAGGTGATAACTGAGAACCAGACTCCCCAAAGCTCCCAGCACTGGACAACTCCAGAAAGGAGAGTAGTTATATAGCTGCTACAAAAATAAACTTTCTTCAGTGGCTGTTATGTAGAGTTGTAAAGGACAGGCCTTTCCATTTGGTTTGTCTCCGGAGGTTTTTCTGGTATCAAATGCAGTAAAGGTTTTCAGCAACTCTGAGGCAGGGTGGAAGACTCACTGCCTGCTCCTGCCGCAGTCCTGGCATTCCAGGATGTGACGGGGACAGGCGGAAGAGGGGCAGCTGCCCGGGGCACAGCAGAGGAACAGAGGGTGGGGTGGGCTGGGCCACAGAGGGGTTCCCAGGGTTCTGTTACAGGAGGCCATTAACACATCATGACCCTGAGCATTGAGTACCTCTGGAAGCACCTGTGCCCCTCCTCTCAGTGTCCAGCCAGGGTAGCCGTGAGTTGCTGATCAGCTCCACTCAAAGAGGGCGAGCTGAGGGCATGCCGGCTTTTCCCCAAGAGGCTCGGGCTGCAGCAGCTCTCCTCCTCTTAAGAACTGGTGTCTACATACTCAATGCCCTACAGACTCACTTGCTTTTCCTTTACAAAAAAAATTCCAGTATGTGCAGCACTTACAAGTATCTTATGAATATGGGAACCTGTCAAAAGTTTAATTACATGTTTTTAAACCATGACATGGGCTAGGGTTGAAAGATCATCGAACAAGGTTGAAGGGTGGCATCTTTGGAGGACCAAAGGAGCAACTTCCCCGCCTCGGCGGAACTTTGAAACTACAGCGTGGATGGAGTACGAGACACGATGGCATACGGAGGGTGAGTGCCTTTAACTGTTACCAGTTTTGAAAATCATGTACTTCCATTCACTTTTATCTCCCCTACTATGAATTTCTTCAGACGTTCTTGCTACCTGGCATTAGACTCTGTCCCACAAACCATTCATCATTCATGCACTGCCTTGGCCGATGGCTCAGATTAAGGGTAAATTCGAGGTCTTCAGGTGCCCTTCCCATGGGAGGGAGCTGAAAAGGGGAAAGAAAAGAGGGGCAAAATACGAAATTCTGGGAGTGGGGCATCCAGAAGATGGACTCTGAAAACTCTTTTATCTTCACTTATGTGATAGTAAGTAAAACTATCTTGTTAAAGGTTCACATTGATTTTAGGATACATTTAGATTTTACAGATATTAAGACTGAGGAAAAAAAGCTGTCTTGGGTTGGAGGACAGGAGACAGGTTTGTAAGCAGATGCCTTCCAATCTGGACTTTCGACCATTCTGAAGGCTTAAAACCAGCGTGGGACCTAAAGATGAGTCACTGAGGAAGCTCTTATTTAGCAGAGTCCCCACCCTGGACACCGAGGAGACAGGCATTGCACTGACTGTCAACTGGGAGACGTGGGTTTGTGTGGATGAATCTGTACGAACTGAAACAGCCTCTGCAGCGTACGGAGCCCACATATTTTATTACAGCCCCTGCTCACCACGCCCTGATGGCCTCCCACAACTCTGCCCTTTGGACTATGGAGGAAAAAAATAATCATTCCGTTTTCTGGGCCACAAGATAAAGATGGGTCTAGGTTGTACAAGGAGCTTACACACAGATGCAAGAAAGCGTGCAAACAGGAGCTGGAATTTTTTACCCCCTGGGTGAGCTAGTGCTCAAGACATGGAAGGAGGACCTGAGTCACCCTCCCAGAGTCCACAGGGGTTTGTGTTTCTGGCTTTTATTAACCATGTCCAACTCCAGCTTCTGTTTCCTCCTGAGAGGAAGAATAATATTCTATGACATCAGTGATCGCCTCTGAGCCATTATTTTTTTCCCTATTATGGTATCACAAAGAGGTCCAGGAGCAGGCCTAAGAGAAGGACCAACAAAAGCAGAAGTGTCTGAGAATGACGTAATACTGACTTTTCTTCATTGGTAACAGTCCACGAAACATGCACCCCTCTCTCCTGAGACACAGCGAGGCATGAGGGGAGGCGGCGGAGGAGCTGTGGGTAGGACGTTGTACCGTGTGACATCATGATCATGCAGCTGGTGCCAACGGGACAGATGTGAGAACAAGCACGCAGGGCCCCAGGCTCACCCCGGGGCAGGTGGGCGGTTTCCAGGTAAGTGCCCAGCGTCTCCAGAGCACTGTCTGTCCAGTTCAGGCAGGGCCATCCCCTGGGGTTTGCCATCTTGCCTCACACCCTAGCCCTCATCTTCCCTCAGCTCAGTGGGTAAAAACTTATACTGCTGCTGGCGGATCTGGGCGAGTTTTTTCCTTGCTTCTTCCAGTTCTCGCTCTTTCTTTAGCATTTCTTCCTGGGCGGCGATGATCTAGAAAGAAAGCAGTAAGGTGGATGGACCTAATGCTTTCTAAAAAACCCTCCCACCCCACTGGTCGTGGGAGTTAACCAAGGCTCCTGCAACCAACCATGGGACACAGCAGGACGTCAGCAACGGCACTGTTAGCTCTGGAGACCAGCCTCTGTCACTGTTTGGGTTTTGAGACTAATGACCCAGGTAAGCCATGAAAACAAGCCTGTGACTTAACAGCAAACGTGTACTGCAGCCCCACTATGTCCCAGGCTCTGGTGTGAACACTCCCTGTGGACAGTCCCTTCACTGAAGTGGCTGCCCTGTGAAGCATGCTGTTGTCAGTCTTGCCTTCCCAGTAAGAAATCTGAAGCTGAGAGGTGGAGGTCCACTTCTCTAGAATCACCCAGCTAGTGGAGGAAGACCTGGTCCAGGTATGGGAAAGCTAAAGCCGAGGCCTGACCCACCAGATGGCCCTCAAATGCTTATTTCATGCTTTGAAGGTGTGATCTGAGGAAGACTTGCTTATAGGTATTGTGTGAAAAGGGTAAGCTGTCTTCAAAAAAGCCAAGTCAGTTCCTTTTATAGCTTTTCAGAGCCTTTACCAGGGCAGGGTTATTGAGTGCAGCCCTCTCCAGACTTATTTGCTCAGAGACTCTTCGTTGTGAAACTTCTCATGGCATTAGTGCGTAGAGAAACACATTCTGGTGAAAATACATGCAGTGCACAGCCAAACACAGGGCGTGGTTCAGGAAGAGCTAAGGCAGATATGAGGAATGAGTAACTTCAGCACTCCTGGAACGGATAAATACAACAGTTCCCTACGATGGATTTACGAGACGGACACATCAAAAAGTAGAAGCCTGACTTCCTGGAGCTTTCTCCTTACTCTCATGCAGAAGAATGCAATCCTGCATAAGTCTGAATCCTACCTGCTGGTATAAAAGCTCTGGGAGAGGAAAAGCATTCTCTCTCTCTCTGTAGGGCCAAATGTATCATTTTACTTAAATAATATTGCTGTCCTCCATTTTTGTTCTTCCTCTTTTCTATGATCGAATCCTTGATTTTTATCTAGGTGAAGAGTACTCAAAAAAGAATACTACACTGCCCAGCCTCCTGTGTAGCTGGGTTGGCCATGTGAAGTGCTGACCAATGGTATGTGAGACGAAGTAATGGCTGCAGCTTAGGGTCATGTCCTCCCCTCTTTTCCCTCTTCCTGCCAGATAGAAAGCTGAGGGGGCTACTGAGCCTATGTGGACCAAGTGGCCAAGGGTCACATCTCCTGGATGGGAAAAGAGCAAGGCAGACAGATCTGGTCCTCAGAGAGGAAGGAAACACCACACCATCTCTGCTACACGAGGAAGAAATAAACTTTCATCGTGAAGTCACTGTTCTTTTGCCTCTCTGTTAGGACCCAATACCTGTCTCGGGAAGTAAACATTGTTCTTGATTTAATCACAAACCTGAGCAATGCCCCCTACAAACTTGGTTTTCACTACAACGTCGTCATCATCAGCTTTGCCAAAGGCTGCCTTCTGGGCTGCACGAACAAGATTGTCTGAGGCTCTTTTCACAGCATTTCCTGCTGCCTGGAGAGTGAACAAAACACACATTAATTAGAAACAGCCATTTGGGCCTGGCAAGGACAGACATGAAGGTACAGTTTGTGAGACCACAAGTCAATTTATTATCCAATTATAATAGCAAGTTCTCTAGCCAGCAAGTACCCATCTGTCTGTCCATCCATCGATGGATTCTACTGACACTGGCACCTACCTAATCGCTCACAGGTGAATGAGACAAAGTGCCTGGCCCCCCAGGGAACATGCATTTTTGAGAGGAATTGCAATTATGTAAATGTTTAATAAATGATCCCAGCAATGTGATATATGTGTTAACAGAAGCCTGCCTGAGTTCTTCCTCCTGGGTCTGGAAAACTGCCTCCCCAGCCTCCATCTGATTAAGCACATACTTGAGGACTTGGCTCAGACATCACTTTGACCTGCCTCCCTTAGCTCTACCACACCCTACCCCTCTGTGTGCCTGGAGTGCACCGTGCACACTTGAGGCTGGCTGTCCCCTCCTGGACAGTCAGCAGTTTGAGGGCAGGGGCAGTGACTGGAATCCCTGCATCCCTAGGAGTGGCACTGTGGCTGTCCACGGTTGGTACTCACGGAGGCTTTTTGGAGGAATGAAGGGCTACCCGTGTGGAAGGGCTGGGGGCGTCACAGTAACTAGGGATTTTTGTATTTACTTTTAGGGTCTCAGCTGGACTTTCCACCACAGGCTCTAAGATGGAGTGATCGACAGCTAGAGACAGGTACAGAAGAGCCTTTCAGTCTTCCTGTGATCTTCCTTAAGGGCTGTTGCTGTATTGGCTTATTCTTAATGCTCATGAAGTATGTTCCCAGGGATGTGTTCTCTGCCAGCTGAGGTTTGGAGTTTTCTTCTCAAGGTGGTTAAGGCTTTATTAAACCTCTCGTATTTTTGGTCCAGCCCCCACTTGGAGTTGAAGGCTTGTGCTTGAGGGTTTGCCAACAGAAAGCTGGGGGTTCTTTTAACTGCCCCATCTGGTCTGTGAGCTAAAGTGACCAATGCAAACTATGAAGGCTTGCACAGGATGGGAAGGGAACCAATTAATACCTGACAAGTGATCACAGTGTGCTTAGTTGCCAAAGGGTTCATTAGGTCAGAAAGCTTTAGCCCACTTTCCTGATGTGAAACTGAGGTTAAGAAACTTGTCCAAGATTTTGCCGCTAGCAAGTTTTACAGCTGGGATCTGCTCATAGGTTCATGTAGCCCCAGCGAACTCCTGAGTCATTTATAAGGGGCTCAAATATGGCATTGCAGCATCGAGTTAAATTGGTAATGATGGGAACAAGAGTGATGCTGCATTTCATCTGTGTAAATCCTACATATCCATTCTTCTATTTGACCCTTTTAAGAGCCAGCGTGGATATCTCTATCCCCATTTTACTGATAAAGCCACTAAGGCCTGAAAAGTTTTGAGTGATTTATAGATGATGATGCACCTAATAAATGGCAGAAGCAGAACTTGAACCCAGGTGCCTCTTAACTCTGGAAGCTTTCCTCAGGAGTGTCCCCCAGACCCAGAAATCACATATTCACAAACACACAGGTCCTCAGTTTTTCTCTGGGTTTATCCCAGGCATCATATAAAGATGAGGGAGGTGGGTCAGAGAGGGACTTGTGAGGGCCAAACACCAGAAACGCACTTTAGGCCTTTCACAATACAGCAAGAGTTCTGAGCTTTGGTAGACTGTTCAAACATTTCTGCCATTTATGATTTGCTTCATGACTGATGTGAACGTACTTTTTTAGCAATACAGACAATCTGCATTTTAACACTTACATGATAAAAAAATTCAAAAATCGGAAACAAAATGTCCAAAGTATAGAGAAATTCTGGCATAATCAGCTGATGTACTATCATGCAATCATTAAAAATGAGACTCATGAAGAATGAGCCAGCTAGGTTTGCATAGAGAAGTTAATGAAGCCTTGTCTTCAAGGAAAAACTACATATGATAAAATGTTAAGTGAAAGAAAGCAGAATGTATCTTGCCATGATTACGACTGGACAAAATTATTTTGTAGGTAGATAAAAATGAACAGAAACAATGATAACATTTGATATATGAAGATGTTGGGGCCATGTGATTTTTCTCATTTAAGCATTTCTTTTACTGTGTTCAAAATGTTTTTATAATTAAAACAATCAGGAAAACATATCAGCGCTGACACGGACTTGACTGTCACCTTCATAACATGTTCTCTGGCTCTGGGAAACCTCAGCAACAGTCTCATATAATCGCAGTCCTTTTGCTCCCTTCTGTAGCAGACACTGACTGAAGGCCTCCTCTGAAGCAGGCACCGAGTTAGGTTTGAGAGAGGCACAGATGAGGGTGTGGGATCTGCATCGAGGAGGCTCACAACTTGCTCAGAGACCGACCTGCGCTGGTAGGTACCGTGTGATGGGAACCTTAGTAGTCTGGTGAGGGGCTCTCAAAGGACAGAGTCGGGGGTAAACTGCCCAAACCCTGGGAGTCAAGGAGGGCTTCCCAGAACAGGGGACTTTAAAGATGAGTCACCAAGGACAAGTAGGGGTTTGCTGGGTTGGGCTGGTGTGGAGCAGGGCCCCAGGGCATGAGACCGGAAGGCACACGAAGAGAATGGCAGCTTGGTGGGGCAGCAGTGGAGGATGCATGGATGCACGCAGCAGAGGATGAGGGTGGAACGTGGATAGGAACTGGCTGATGAAGGGCCTGGTGGGTCATGCCAAGAAAGTGAAGCTTGTCCCCTTTGGTGACACTTACCCGCTCCAACAGGAGTATTTTCCCACCAGCATCAGTGACCATTACCTGTAGCCGCCTCATGGCCTCTGAATCCTGGTCGGCCTTCACCTTGCAGGCCACCAGCAGCTGAGCTGTGGAAGCGGCAACCTGCTTGGCAGATGAGATGAGCTTCTCCTCGCTGGCGTGTCCCTGAACGGAGGCATTGGCTGCCTCACAGAGACTGCTGGTCGCAGCCGCCACCATCCGGGCCTGGGGACAATCAACAGAGAAGTGACCCAAGGCCCAAACCTCCCTCAGGAGACCCAAAAAGCAAACTGGGAGGAAGGAGAAGGCAACTCACAGCAGAAATCAGCCCCTGTGACCACTGTCCGTCGTCTGCAGCGTTGGCAGGAATGGAGCCCACCTGGAGAGCGGGGTGGAGAAATCGTCTGTGAGGGCAGGCAGCCCCTCCTCCCACACCTTGCTCAGGAACCAGCCCTGCACCTGGCTCGGTGCCTCCCCCACCAACACAGGCCTGAATACGGAGCAACCTTTTTCACGTGGGACTCAGGTCAGGCCACGACTACACAGAACATCCTGGCAGGATTCACTACCAAGAGGCAATGGGAAACACTAAGAATGACTCCATTGAGCTGCAGGGTACTGCGTTTCTAGGAAACTGCTTAGCAATGATGGCCTGGGGCTGTCTTTCTACACTTACTCCTCTGCGGAACTTTCTCCATTTTAAATGCGGGAGCCACTACGTGCACCTCCCTCTGGTTCAATTGAGTGCAGATCCTTGTCTTAAGGAAATGCAGACCATTTTGTCACAGGTGGGAGAGAAATAGAGGCTGGAAGAAACATGGATTCTATTTAGAAATCATGGCAACAAGTAGGACATTTTCTGTCCAGATCTAGAGGGAGAAGCGACAGGAAGAAATTCCTTTACACTTGTGGGACGTGCCTGGTGAGGTAAGAGAGAGCATCTCAATTTGAATATGAAATTGGGGATGTGTCACCAATGACAGGCACCGTATCAGGGCTTACTGAGTGTTAGGTAAAACTCCAGGGTACTGCCTGTAACCCCATAGTTCACCCAATTCCGGCTGAACCTCCTTTGCCAACTTTTTAAATGCTAGAACATTTAAGTTCATTGCAGGACAGATAGATAGGGACTCTGCCGTATCCAAGTTAGATTCTCCATTATCTGAGCAATATGTCAGACACATAGCCCTTTATCAATGTTGAAATAACCAGGATTTTTAAGATAGGATGTTCTGTTCAATGACATATTTGTGGTCTTTACATGTTGACCAGCCAACAAGAACTTGCTGAGTGCGGGATGCGCAAGGTCTGCATTCTGCTGGCTCGACAGGGGATCCACGGGAACCAGGTAGAGAACAGCTTGTGTGCCAGGTTGGGAGATAGATATGGACCAGGACTGAGTAACATACAACACAGTGGTTTAGAAAGAGAAGTCAAGGTATGTGGACTCAACTAAGATGTTGCTAAGCTCACAGGGGACTTCCTGGAAATAGATGCATGGCCTACAGTCAGGCACAACCTTCCTGTCTATCCTGCGAGTTCTTGGGTCAAAACACAGCTCACGTCCACCCATCTGTATGCTGACAGCAAAGACCTTCTAATATCAAACAGAAGTGAATGATAACGATGGTGACCAAATTTCCCAAACCCACAAACTCTCAGGTTTCTGTAGGTCCTCTCCGTTTGACAGGCTCTCTGAAAGCCAATGTGGATAGGAAGCCTCCATGTGTATGGAAATAACAAGACACACGGAACATTTTAAATCAGAAGACTGCTCCATATCCAGCATTACTAATGTACTAAAAGTCCTCTGAATCCTTGAAAAACGACGATACTTTTATGCTAAAGTAGACAGAACGGGTGACTAGAGATAAAGCTGAAGAAATTTCAGATTTAAAATCCGACTGGCCCTTTCACCAGCAGACTTAGGAAAGTGCTAACTGCAAAGTTGGACAGCATTCAGCTCAACAGTCCTATCGGAGCCCTCTGGAGCTGGCAAGTGGTATCATAAAGCTGCCCACCAGGAAAATATGACAGTTTACATCTTTACACTGCCTAATGTACAGTGGGAATATAAATGTCTCATTCAGGCCCCAATCACTGCCTGGAATGGGAAGCTTTCCTTAACAAGAAGCAGATGAGAGGCTCAGAAGCCAAACCTCTTACTCTGTTGGTCTGAATTCTGTAGTTTTCAGTCGGTGAGCACAGAGAATGGCAATCCAGGGAGGGAAGGTATCGCATGTGTTTCCTCGGTCAGAACACAGGCTTGCTGCTCTTTTCCTGGGCCCCGGGAAGCTCTCCTTACGTGAGTGTCCCGCACTTGGTCAGCGGCTTTACCCACCTTTCCTTGGGCCACCAGCTCCCTCTGGGCTGCCGAGGCCGATTTGACCAGGGCGCTTGTGGCAGCAGCAATGGATTTAGCAGCTTCCAAGATCTGTTCCTCAAAGTCCAGGGTCTCATCCGCTTGCTATAACCAAAGGAAAACAGCATCACATGCAATCCATATCGACAAAGGGCTCTTTGTTCTAAACTACTCACTGCCGGGTCACCCGGCTCTTCACCTGCCTATTGTTTTTTGTTAACAAACCACACGTGAAATGCGACAGTTCCTTAACAAGCAGCAGATGCGAGGTCCCCTGTGCCAACTTCCAGGACTCTAAGTCAATTGGGTTGCGCCACCCTCAGGTCACAGTGTTGAAGATGTGGCTAGTACCTTTCAGGCATTAAGAGTTAATGGCCAGGCATAGCAATACATTTCTTTGTGTGATACAATACATATCACACAAATTTTACCCTTTGACCTACTTTTAAGTGTACAGTTTGGTGGCATTAGCACTAATACACTGACCCTGTTGTAGAACAGCAACGCGAGGATAGAAAGGTCAGGAGGCCTCTCTCCCTGCAGCCCCTCCCCCGCAAGCCAGAAGGAAAAAGCCGTTAGCTTGACATCCTACAGCAATATGAAATCAGCAAATTTAAAGACAGACTCATTTTTCTGGAACAGCATCTTTATAGATATACATTCACTGTGAATAAAGTATATGCAAATGGCTTTAGCAACATCAATAACCATAAAAAATCAAAAAAGTAGATCATGGCACTCACTCTGAGAGCCTAAGCCTCAAAAATGAACCAAAAAAAAAAAAAAAAAAAAAAAGGACAGATGGCTATCAGTTCTGCAAAGTCATCTTTTTCCTGGGTAAAAAAACAAAGCAAAACAGCACTGGCATTTCCTGAGCAACTGGCTGAGCAACAAGAGAGTTAGAGACCAGCCACAGATTGCCCAGTGGTGAAAAGGAAACCAGGGCAACACGACATCAAGGCGGAGCTTGTTCTGCCCCCTGGACACCTGAGGCTGGGCTCCACCTTGGGAAGCACGCTGGGCACCGTTGCGTAGGTGTTATCAGACCATTAGGGCTCTGGTCTAAATTCACCACCATCTCCTTTGCTGCTAAAACAACTCAGGAGTTGAAGAGAAGCTTTGGGGAAGTGGGACAAGTATAAAGACTGTGGTCCCAGGTTGCATGGGTTGGAACATCACAGTTTTGTGGGAGGTGGTCAGATCAGACCTCCAAGGTCCCCTGCATGATAACATTCCATGACTAAGTCAATCTGGTTAAGCTGCCCTCGGGTCACACTGTGTTGACGATGTGGCTGGTACCTTTCAGGCACTGAGAGATGATGGCCAGGCCCAGCGATACTTTTGTCTGTTTGGTAAAATATATGTAACACAAAACTTACCCTTTTATTCAATTTCGAGTGTACAATTCAGTGGCATTACGGACATGCACACTTTGTGCAACAGCAATACATTTTAAACAGTGCCTACCAAGTACCAAGTATTTTGTTAGGCACTTCTACATACATTGACTTAATTCTCATCAAAAAAGAAAAATGATCCCATATTGGAATTATCTTTTCCTTATCATTTTTTTGAGATGCAGTTTCACTCTTGCTGCCCAGGCTTAGAGTGCAGTGGTGCGATCTCGGCTCACCACAACCTCCACCTCCTGGGTTCAAGCGATTCTCCTGCCTCAGCCTCCCCCGTAGCTGGGCTTACAGGCACGCACCACCTTACCCTGCTAATTGTATTTTTAGCAGAGATGGGGTTTGTCCCTGTTAGGTTGATCTTGAACTGCTGACCTCAGGTGATCCACCT
Organism: Cheracebus regulus; assembly: GCA_963574635.1. NCBI lineage: Eukaryota > Metazoa > Chordata > Mammalia > Primates > Pitheciidae > Cheracebus > Cheracebus regulus. Next base: position 110,980 of record CAUYQU010078489.1, on the reverse strand, counting down.
GCCTCAGCCTCCTAAGGTGCTGGGATTTCAGGTGTAACCCACCGCACCTGGCCTTTTTCCTTATTTTTACAGTGAGAAATTCCCGGCTCAGGAAGGTAGATTATTGGGCCAAGGTCATATGGCAGCGTGAAGAAAATAAATCAGAATCTAAACCTAAATCTGACTCCAAAATGAGGTACTTTTTAGCCGAATCCACCCCTTACGGCATCAATGAGGCATGATTTGTACCAGAGGTTCAAAGTCAGCTGCTAATGCTCCCATGTAAAACATCCGACAGGAGGGATACAATTCCTCTCCAGCTCTCCGTTCCTCATGGCCACATCTTAACCCATGGAAGGTGCTCATCTTTTTTCTTTATAACCCACATTATCAAAATAAAATTTCAATGCACTTCTAGTGGCTCTGAACGCTGGGAGCATTTCAGAAGTTCTGAGACAGAATTTGTGTGTTTCTTATTTCTGACCAAGTCTTGCTCTAAGAGTATTCAGGACAGAAATGAATGCAGTGCTACCGGACTCATTTTTGATTGGTGGAGTATAGAATCTGGTGACTGAAATACAGAAATAATTCATTTTAAGACACTCTCACATGAAAGGAACTCTTGTAGTAGGTCCAAAGTAAATTACAGTAGGCTCTAATTTATATTAAATATATATAAATAATATACATCTTAAAATATATATTTTAATGACCTTGAGATGAAGCGCTTCTCTGGAAATTCATTCTGCCAAAGAATGTCAGGCACATAACAGATTAAAGCACTAGGGAAATCACATGATTTTTGACTCCAAACTCAACTCATTTTGCAGATGAGGAAACGGAGGCTCCTGGGAGTTCTTTGTGGCAGCTCCTGAACTCTCCCACGCTCTTGCCTCAGGTGGCCTCAGCTACATTATGGGTTCCATGCCCGAGTCCACTTTACAGTGTGGAATACTCTTGTCAGATTTCTGATTTCCCAAATTTTAAGATTTTCAAAAATGAAATTTCCTTAAAATTAAGTGCTAAGTCTTTAACAGGGGCAGATCCGATAGGATCATCTCATCATAACTGATTTTAAGAGCCTCTTCCACTACATCTTCCTCTGCCTGGGATTTTTTTTTTTTTTTTTTTAAACACATGCCTGAAATAGATATTCAACTGGGAAATATTTTTGACACCCACAGATTTTTCTGGTAATGGCAACTGTTATAATGCTCTTTGATGAATTTTTATTTTTCTTTCTGTAACATCTCTATGCTTTAAAACAGACATGGCAGAAGGCCTTATCTCTGGGAGACATTTGCTCTGATTAGAGAGTATTAGAGATTCTCCTGAGAAAGGCTGACTGGGATGGGAACAGGGACGGTGGGGGGTGCGGGGGGCTAATGTTAGATGCTACAGTTTGGGCAGAGTACCTTGATGAGACCTGCCTTCTGACTCCTCGGTCCCTATTTTCCTGTATGGCAGGTTTATGACTAAGACAGACTGTGCACTTTATCTTTACTGCTGAAATCAAACACTAACGCTTCATGTTTCCTCATACCATACAACTTCTAGCCTTAGAGAAAACAGAATCTCCCCAAGCCAAGGAGATTTGGTCAAAAACCCAGATGCCTCCTCAGTTCCAGCTCCCACCAGCATGCAGAACAGAATAGGGGAGAAGGTAGGAAGGACACACACTTAACCACATCACAAGAAGGAGAGAAACAGAATTGGCTTGGTCTTCAAGGGAATTTCCTAAATAAAAGAATCACAATTAAAATGCAGAATGTGTTAATGGAATCGTCCCCACTGCAGCTGAGACACTAGGGAGACTAAAGAGCAACAGGGTACACAGTGACTGCAGGGAAGGATCTGGAGGGTGGGCCCTCTCAGGGAGCTCACATTCCCACCTCTTCACCAGAGAGGCTCAGCTGGTTGGTGTCTTAAGATCCTCTTTAGCTGAGATGTTACTGACCTGACCAGGGTGAGTCAGATCTGTCCCTGTGGTTTAGAGAGGGTATAATGGAATCCTCACTTCTGAGTTTTTCATTCTTTCAAAAATGGAATCATGTAAGGACCTGCTAAAATAATCTTTTAAAGATTATGACTAATCCTGTGCACGTGGCTATTTATATTTCTTTGTAACTACTGGCCTCAAGCTAAAGCAAGGAACTTAATACTTTCATTAAACAGGATAAACTGATAGTCTTTAGCCGTAAGAAAGAATGAGATCCTGCCATTTGTAACCACATGGATCTCCATGTAACTGGAGATCATTGAGTGAAATAAGCCAGGCACAGAAAGACAAACATCGCATATTCCCACTTATTTGTGGAATCTAAAAATCAAAACAATTGAACTCATGGACATAGAGAGTAGAAGGATGGTTCCCAGAGGCTGGGGAGGGCAGTGAGGGGCTGGAGGAAGGGGAGGTGGGGATGGTTCATGGGTACAAAAAAAATTGAATAAGACCTACTATCTGACAGCACAACAGGGTGACTATGGTCAAAAACTGAATTGTACATTAAAAAATAACTAGAATACTGTAATTGGATTGTTTGTAACACAAAGGATAAATGCTTGAGGGGGTGGATACCCTAGTCTCCATGATGTGATTATTTCACATTGCATGCCTGATATAGTTTGGCTGTGTCCCCACATAAATCTCATCTTGAATTGTAGCTCCCACAATCCGCACCAGTCATGGGAGGGACCTGGTGGGAAGTAATTGAATCACGGGGGCAAAGCTTTCCTGTGCTGTTCTCATGATAGTAAGTCTCATGAGATCTGTTGGGAGTTCCCCTACACAAGCCCTTTTGCCTGCTGCCATGTAAGATGTGTCTTGCTTCCCCTTCACTCTGTGCCATGATTGTGAGGCCTCCCCAGGCATGTGGAACTGTCAATTAAACCTTTCCTTTATGTATCGCCCAGTCCTGGGTATGTCTATACAGACATCATGAGAACAAGCTACTACAATGCCTATATCAAAACACCTCATGTATTCCATAAATATATATACCTACTATGTACGTTCAAAAACTAAACATAAAAAAGTTAGAAAAATAAATGGATAGCTTTTGCTGCAGAATGACCTGAGGATCTGGTTAAAGATGCAGACATTGTTTTGGTAGGTCTGGGGTTGGAGCCAGAAATCTGTATTTCTTACAGAGGTGGTTACATGCTACTCTGCAGGAAATGCTGGGCTGGACTCAGGAAAACACACACCAGTTAACTTAATCCTACCAGCCTGTGACCCCCTCCAAGGCAAGACTGTGTCTCTCTAGCACAAAATCAGGCAGAGGAGCCCATGTGATGATCAACATTTGCTGAATGAATATATCCATTCAAAATGAGTTTCCCAAGTTTAGCCAGAGCACACAGCACAAAGTGGGAGAAAGAGAAATGCAGAGTAAGCATCCATATCATCAACATCCACTCCTGAGCCATGGTGGACAGGTGCGCACACAGCTAGGAGCAGGTTCCTGCTCCGTTTAAGGCCTTGGGTTAATTGTACACTCTACTTGCATCCCTCATCTAGCATTCACAGTTTGTGACATTTAGTCATGCATGGACATACAATGTAAACACAGTGGCATTTTACCAAGAGGCGCTCTTAAGACAGGAGAAAGAGTGAACAGATACAACCATCTACTCTGCCTAATCAAGGTGTCTGCTGCTACCTCTGCGTGCTGAATCTCTTCTTCTTTGATATAATGTTCTTTTCTCCCTTTCCCTCCACTTCAAAAGGCTATTGGCCAGATGCCCACCAGCTTTTAGCAATCGTTTTTCTTGGGCTGTTGAGCCGACTCATGTTGACCATAGATTTATCCTCACCTGGGCTTTTTGGTGGCTTCTAGTAAGGTCTGAGCACCCTGTAGTTGACCTCTTCCCTGCATGCTGACCTTCCTGCTCACCCTTTAAGAAGTCAGTGGCCTAGTGAGATCCCTCTTGGGAAAGGTTTCATATTGGGTTGGCTCCCTTCCCCTGTTTCTCACTTGGGAAAGTATTTGAAACCCCTATATGTATGCTCTGATGGGCTTAAAGTTTCAGAAGCTATATGTCCCCTGGAAGAGGAAATGGTGGGGGTAGGGGAAGTGGGGTGGAAAGGGGAGAAGGAAAAAGGGAAAAGGAAAAGGGGCGACCTTTCCTCATTTTCATTTTGGCATTTGGCCTTTCACGGGTTCTGAGAACACGGTCTTTGCACTAATTCATTCACCTTCTAAGCCTATTTCCCCTCCTAACCTGTCTGATGGGATCTTTACAAGTACATGATCAGTATATGTAAAGCATGGCTGACTCACAGGAGATGCTCAAAAGCTATGAGCAATTAATGAAAAACTATAAGCAATTAAAGCTTATGAGCATAGACGGGTACCAGGTTCTCTCTCAGCACCCGACCAGGAGTGAGTGGGACAATCTGGGTCGTAGCCACTGCTCTGTACTTTGACTATGTGACTGTGGGGTCTTCACTGCCCTTTTCCAGGTATCAGTTACTCAGTTCTCTGTTTGTCACTTGAGCAACTCAACCTTCCTGGTCCGTCAGCCTAGACATGGACAGTTCCAAATTAAACTTCCTTTAGAAGGCAGTAACTACAATAAGCAGGAACTACTTTTTCTCTTCTGACCTCTCTTGGCCTCCTCATCTATCCTTACCAACACCCCCACCCGACATCCTTACCCACTTCCCCTGCCCACTGTCCCTGTTGGGTCCTGGGCAAGTGTTGGGTAGGGGAGAGAATGTCCTCCCATGGTCTCCTTCTTGGCCTTTTCTTTACACCCTGCAATCCCCCAGCTCCTTCCCCCAGTGAACTTGAAGGTGAAGGAGCATAAGGCACCCATAGGAGATGGCTAAAGGGCTTGCCTCCCTCCCTGAAAACTTCCTTTGAGGGAATGCCTTGTTGAGAGCTAAAAACAAAACAAAACACAATGGCCACCCTTCTCACAACTGGCTCCACAAACTCAAGAACCACTCCTGCTATCATCTCTCCAGTGGGGGCTCGTGCTTTGCTCAGTGTTACTCAGAGTCTTGCAGAATACTTGCTACTAAAAATCAGGTCATAGTGCATCAGAAATTTTTTTAAAAATCCTCTTGGATATATGTTTTTTAAAGTGTGAACATTTTACATTTAATTTAAATGTCCCTGAGGGAAAGGAGGCAGCCAGCGCCTAGAACTCCTGCAACAGGAGTGAGGTGTGTTCCTGCCGGTTGGAAGTTGGAGTGGAGCAGGCAGCCACATTTCTGTTTATTTTGTTGCAAATTTGGCTGCCACTAGTTTGCTTCTGGTATTGAACAGAGAGGTGCCTTGAGGGAGGCCTTAGCCTGTATCCAAAGACACAAACTCTACAAGGGTTATATCAGCTTCTCTTCTGGAGGACCCATGGATGGGGTGGCTTCATGACGGCCACCTTTACTAGTTCTAACTAAAGGTAAACCTCCCAGAACAACTGGAACTGTCAAGAGCCAGACATAGACAGCTGGCCTTGTCTCCGGGAAAGCTCTGGAGACACCTTTAACAGGCAACATGAGTGACTGAGAAAGAAACTGCCAAATGGCTGTGCCTGTGACCGGGGAGGGACCACGACCTCTGCATCTGCGGAATAAATGCCAGTTCATGCAGCGTCCATTGGAAAAGGTCCGCACTTGCATGATTAGTATCTTGGAAGTAGTTTTCCCATAGTATCCATTGCTGTATTTTTATGTTCAAATGAAAAGCAAGGCCACTGAAATAATCTTTTTATGACTATTTGTTTGATTAAAAAAAATTGAGGATTTTGTCATGCTCTCCGTAAAAAAGGAAAAGGGGCCCTTGAATGTCTATATAGAAAGCATAGACAAGAGATAACAAGAGTTCTTCCCAAGAGTTATCAGATACACTCCCTACATCTTAAGTTCCCTTTATATGTCTGTGAAGGGTCTGACAAGGGCCTACTGGTCTATCCTGGATGGGGGTCTCCTGGGTACATGTACTGGTGAGTTCTCTCATACTTGCTTTTCTTATTTATTTATGTTTTTGAGACAGAGTCTCACTCTGTCATCCAGGGTGGAATGGAGTGTTGCAATCTCAGCTTGCTGCAACCTCTGCCTCCCAGGTTCAAGCGATTCTCCTGCCTCAGTCTCCCAAATACTTGGGGCTACAGATGCGTGCAACCACGCCCGGATATGGGGTTTCACCATGTTGGTCAAGCTAGTCTTGAACTCTTGACCTCAAATGATCCGCCCACCTCAGCCTCCCAAAGTGCTGGGATTACAGGCGTGAGCCACCACACCCAGCTCCAAACTCGCTTTTCACACTCTGTATGCTCCTTTGCAGTCATATAAAAGATGCTGTGTTTGTTCTCCTTCTCCCTGAACAATTGGTTCCTTTTTCCCTTCACCATATTAATCAACACAGAGGACATGCTGATCAGTGACAAAGTCACCCAAAGAAACAAACAAAAAAATCACATCAATTCAAACCAATGGGTTTTGTCTGCAGGTTCCTTCTGGAACCGTTTTTCTTCGTTCATGATAACTTGCTGTCTCTTTTCCATGGCCATCTGCCATTTCAGTGAAATGGCCATGGAAAAGAGACAGCAAGTTATCATGAACTCAAAACCAAAACCAGTGTTCTCTAGCTGTGTGAAGGAGGGACCGATTGGGGCAGCATCTTGAAACCCGCCTGACAGCACACCTGCCGACACACACAGATCGCTTTTCAGTGGAGGAGGATTCCACAGACATGTTCCATTGTGTTAACTCCAGGACTCCAACATCGCGGGACCCTCTCCTGTGTCACCACCTCTCTCTGCTGTTGCTGTTGGCAACCCCGTCGTTATGCATTCACCTGTAAGCAATGTGGCAATGACTTCTATACAGTCCGGGGAAGCTTTTATGACTGACTGTTTAAAGCATTTGCTCACACCTTTTCTCCTCTAAAACACTGAGCTATGAGCACAGCAGTTCTCTTTCCAGAAAGCAGTGCTCACAGTCTTTTGTTGAGAGAACTCAGAATGAACTCACACACACATACTTCACAGGCTCTTCTATAATGAAGAGGTCAAAAGCAACTAAAGGCCGTTATGTAACAGAAAAAAATGTTTTCTATATCATAATCCCAAACTTCCTGCCACAGTCAATTAGGCTATATAATTATTTTCTGATTGTTGGCTTATTCTAAATATTACCAACCTCCACTGACAAGTTAACCTAAACAGGAAATTTCAAGAGTTCAGTCAACATCGTATTATCTTCATGAGATATATTTAGTCCTATCTGAGATTTGTATAAAGCCCACTGACTCAGTATCCATGCAGTTGGTACGGCGGATTTGGTTTATACATTCTGTTACTGTGAGTAGAAAGGAAAGTTACAGAAAATTGACTCTTGCTCCTTGAATGTTTGCTGAAACCCTGACATGAACGTCTATAAATTGAAGATCAGGATAAAAATGAACCAAAATGAAATATAAATCTAGATGTGTTTGAGGCTATGATCCTGACCTTTATTCTATGTCACAGACATGAGTTGGAACCGTTTTTTCCACCGAGCATATTGAATTCCTTAAGGATTCATCACTGCACAAAACTAAGCCACACAAAATATCCCAGGCTCTTATGAAACATCAATCATTATTATTTGTTTCTGTAATAAGCAAATGATCTAGTAGTACTGGTACAGGTCTCAAATGCTACAAGAAGAAATGGAATATAACATGAATTGTAATGAGTGCTCCGTCTTCTAAATCTATTTGTGATTTTAACGTGTTCTTTCCTGTTGCCTTATAAACTTTATTAGGAACCCCCGGAGACAGGGCAAGACACTGTAGGAATATGTTTGATATATAGTTGGATTAAATAACAACCTAATATATCAAACATATCACACAGAGGCCTGCAGCAAAGGCATCCAGGTTTGACTGAGCTTGAGACTAGGCACAGTACTGAAGGTTACGGCTGCAGGGGGTGGTCACTTTTGCAGCAACTCCGATACCTGTCTTTGGAGCACAGGTCTGCCTGCAGGTGTGGAAACGGCGCCATTAACAATACTGTCAGCACATGCACCAGCGCTCACTGACATTCTCATTCCCCCAGGTGAGCGGCGGATTCAACCGTGCATGTCTGGGAGATTCCAGGCAAAAAGTGATGTTTAAGTTTTAAGAGCCTGAGGTGGAAATATACCAGAATCATCATGATAAACCATGAGCCTTTTTCCTTTAAAAACAGGCAAACTGAGAATGTGGTGAGCAGAGCATTTTAAACAAAATTACTGTCCCTCCCCGAACTGTTCTTGAAAGCAGTACGAATACTCCCCAGAAGGGAGACATTCATTTTATACTGATGGCTTGTGCGTACAAGGGTAGGGTTATAGGTATGTAATAGCAATTGTTTACTTATAGCATCCTGAGGATTTTTTTTAAGGTTTTGGGAGAGAATGGAGAGAAGGGATTAACCTCTCAAGACTGGCTGATTTTGGTGTCAGATGGTTGTTCTTGTTTTTTAATTGGGGAAATAGATTCCTTTATCAAGGCAAACAGGATATTTTATTTCATGCAAAAGTTATTGCAAAGTGCATTGCCCTATTAGGCAGGTGCAAAAACTATGTTTTGGGTTGAAGGGTTTTCAAAACAGTTTCATAGATAATATCCATGTGGCAGGAGCTTCTGGTCATCAGGCAGAGAAAGACTTCAGACCATTGTAAAGCATTCCAGAAGTACCAAGCACCCTTCCTAATATGATGGGAGTGACCTAAGGTAGGAACCCTCAAACAAAGGATTCACATATCAGTTACGTTAACCTTGACTTTAGCCAAAGGATTCCTTGGCTATCCCGTAAAAAGCCTCAACGTAAACACAAAGGCTCTATGATCCCAGAGTACTGTAGGGAGTCCTTCCTGGCCCACTTCACCAGTCACCATTAATTTTTAAGGTACAGTTATTTTTAAACCATTGTTTTATAAAAGGTTAAAACACAGACCCTTCCATCATCCAACTCCATCATCATTCTTCTACATTCCCTACTTATTTTCATCTGCAGGTATTTTTTTTACAGTTGTAATCATAATGAGTACATAATTCTGCATCCTTTCTGTCATACCATGAGCATTTTCTTCATGTTACACAGTCCTAGCAACCATTATTTTTCATAGCTGAATAATATTCCTTCAAGGAGACACTTGGTCACATCCAACTGCTCATTACTGTGAACAACGCTGCAAGGGACAACCCTCTCACAGGACACAACTTTCTTCGCCTCTTGAATTTCCTCCTCAGGACAGATTCCCAGAGATGGGATTAGTAGCTCAAAGGGCACAGATAAACCACAAATGGCCCTTGTCAGACTAGACCAGCCTTCTCTGACAATGTGGGGTGGGCAGGTGGAAACATGGACTGATATGGACTAAAACTGTCACCCAGAGCCACACACGGGCCTCCCAGCTGAGTGATGGTCTGACCCTGGCAAGGTAATTTGCCTCTTGGTGCTTCTGACTCTAATGGACTTTTTGAAAGGATCAGATGAGTGAGTCCATGTCAAGAACCTAGAAAAGACTGCCTGGCACATGCTTGGCCCTTGAACAATGTGAGCTTTCTATTTTTCTTTTCTCAGGGGCCTGTGGAATAATTTTTATTTCAGGCATTTCCTAGGGAAAAAGTCCCAGACACATATTTTCAGTGATGATAATAATGGTGATATACTTACTGTCTACTGAGTCTCACTGTATGTCAGGCAGTGTTCTTATACCATCTTATTTAATTATTATAATAATAATCCTATGGGGTAAGAACTTTAATAATTTTGTTTTCCCATCTGGAATCAAGAAGTGAATGACCAGACAGGGGGAAACCAGGATTCAGAGACAGACAAGAGCTCAGAAGGACCCTGAAGAAGGACAAAGGAAAGACACTGAAACAGGAGCTCTTAGAATATGGTGAGTGTTAATGGTAACTTAGCACCAGGCTCATTCTCCAGGAGAACCAATGTGTCAACTGACATGGCTTCGGCGTTAGCAGATAGGGCCCTCCTCAAGAGAGGCCACTCCTGATAAATCAGATGAGGAAATGGAAAGACATTATGCACCAAACCTCTACATCTTAGTTAATAGTTGACTCTTAAGTTTAAAGTACACTTTTCATTCATGATTAACTTCACTGACAAAGCAGAAACAAAGGCATAACCAGAAAATGAGTTGTTCCAACATCCACACTTGGTTCTTAAGTTTGTAAGAAAAACTCTGATGATACCAGGCAACCCAAGACTCTTAGGTGGAGGCCAGCAGAAAGAACCATGGTAAACCCCAAAATCAGAGACCAAAATCCTTAAGTTACATCTTGATGAGAAAATGTTTAAGTGCCTTTCCCAACTCCAGAGCGACTATTAGGAGGTTGGTTCTAAGGACCTGAAGGTTTTAAGAGTGTTCCCAAGCTTAAAAGACCCAGTCTGTGTTTATTTCACACACTACGCTGGCCCAGGCACTGTTTTTAAGTGGTCTGCATTATTTCAGCGCCCAGATTCCATACCTTGGTCTTACAAAATTAGATACATTTTTAGGTATACCTAAATTGGTGGAATCCAACCCTTTTTTGAGGGGAAGGCCAGATTTTATGTCCAAACATATCTGGGTCCTTGAAAATTGGTGAGTTAAATGTACCACCAGGGCTTACTTGAATAGGAAGAAAAAGAGGACTCCTCTGGTTCTGCCATCTTCCTGTTGAAGACAGTCATGGAAGGTGGGGAAGGAGGTATTAGCTTAACAGGGTTAGGGGCTTTGTCCCTGGAGACAGCACTAGCTTATCATCCTTTTATTTAGAAAGCGTCCTTCTTCCTGCCTAATCTAAAAGTATCTGTTTCCTTTAAATGGCTATTTCTCTTCACATATACTCATAATCTTAAGTTTTAAACATTTATCTAGATGACAAACACAGATGGGAAAAACATACCAGCTACCCATCCTCTCCAGCATGTTCTGAAAAAGCCTGGAAAGGGTGCACTTTTGAAGTTCTCATTGCCCTCTGATTCCCAGCAGTGCTATTTCTTTGTAAAAAGCAAAAGAGAAACCAGAAAACTGGAGGCTAACAATCTCCTATCCATAACAGGACCTTCCAACAGGAAGCATCCAACACCTGCTTTAGATAATGGAACTAAATCAAGACTGGAAATGCCCCAGTTCTTCCTTTGGATACCCAGAGGTATTTTTCTGGATGGTTAACTTGAAAGACTCATCCACCGTTTTTAACCCCCATACTCTAAAACAGTGCCGGGCAGGTACATCAGGTTTTCTGCTTGCTAATCTCCCTGCAGTACTCTTAGCTCCATTTCTCAGCCACCCACTGGAAGACCCATTGCCACCAGACAGGCAACCACAAATGAACACTTACTTTTGGTTTTGCTCTTGGCTTCAGTTGCTCTAACTTCTTAGCAGCAGCTTCGATGGATGCTGCAGCCCCCAGTAACTCCGTTTCTGCAATGACTGTTGGGTCTTCCGGATCCACCCACTCCGTTCCTAAAATCAGTCCAAAAGAAGGTGATTCCTGGTAGGTGCAGATCTCAGGGAACAGGCTTAATTACAAACAATGTCTGGATTTGCATGCATCAAGGCCCCATAAGCCTGACCTGCATTATTCTAAGGAACCTTCCTTCCAGCTCTTGTAAAGGCCATCTGGAAGGGAGGGCGGGGGGTGTGGTGGTGCTAATCCTGGTTTTCTAAGTCAGTTATGTGTACGGCTCTACCACAGGGTAGTCACCAAGCAGCTTCAAAAATGATCTCACTGACCAAGGCTTGAGCCTTACTCTGATTTTGAAATTAAAGCTCATGAATATAAGTAAGCATCCTCAGGAGACGCTAGACTATGCTGTAGGTCACACAGAAATTTGCCATTCTCTTCTCCCAGGAACCCAGGAGGAATGACCCTCAACCTTAATTCAAAGCAAAGGAAATTGGTGAGAAGACTTTTCCCCGGTGAAGGTGAGTTGATTGCTTCTATGTAAGCATTTTTAAAGGGTGTCCCAACACTGTTTTCAGATAGCATCATTTTCAAAACATCAAGGATTATTTGAATGAGAATAAATATCCTGATGAATGAAAATTAAGCCAAAAAAGGAATGGGGAGTGAGTAGTTCTAGATGGAGGACACCATTTAAGTAGAAGCTCTACATAGAAGACTAGAGAAGAGACTTGCTTCAGGGAAGATGCCACTGTTTCAAGCTCACTCTAAACCCATTTGCTTGAAGGAAGTCCTCACTGTATTCCTTCCTGGCTACATTTGCCAGCTGAAGGCCCATGCCAGCTGTGCTTTTCCTGTGCACAGTCTGCTGTATTAGCACTGCCTGGGAGGGCTGCCCTCCACCAAGACACAAGAATCCAGCCTACCTTTCATGGCTTCCGCTGCCTGGATGAGCTCCGTCACAGCACCGGCGACTCGCTTGGAGAAAGCGGCCAGCTGCTGCTTGAGTTCTGGGGTTGGTTTCTGAAGAATCTACAGGTGAAGGGCAAGTCAGAGGCATGAGGAAGATAGTAACCACTGGGATGGGAAAGAGGCACACTCCTCCTGGTGGATGTAGAGTCAGATAGCCTGGTTTAAGTTGCATCTCTGTCCCAAGTGACTACGGATTCTTGTGGAAAAACCCTTAAGACTCACTGGGTTTCAGTCTCCCCATGTGAGAAATGAAAAGCTGGGAACCAGTGGTGTCTCTAAGGTCCCTTCTGACACAGCTCCTAAAGATCATAAAGGAGATGAAGTCCTTATTTGTCTTTTATTTGGACCTTCATTGGTCCTTTATTTGTACATAAAACACACACAGGCACCTGAAAATTACCCAAAGTTTAAGAACATTCTGGCTGGGTACAGAGGCTCACATCTGTAATCTTAGCACTTTGGGAGGCCAAGGCGGGAGGATTGCTGGAGCCCAGGAGTTTGAGACCAGCCTGGTCAACATAGCAAGACCGCATATCTTTAAAAAAACTAAAAATTGACGGGGCATGGTGGCACACACCGGTAGTCCCAACTATTCAGAAGGCTGAGGTGGGAGGATCTCTTAAGCCCAGGAGGGCAAGGTTGCAGTGCCTGGGTGACAGAGAGATTCTGGCTCTTTATAATAATAATAATAATAATAATAATAATAATAAAGAACATGCTGAGTGAAGGCGAAAGCCCCAGGCTATGGGCTAATCAGTACCTGTAACAAAACAAAGGACCACAGGAAATGTGCCACTCAAGTCCTAGAGACAAAATCCCTACAGGAGCAACAACTGACTCATCAGGAGGATCATTCCTGAGAAAACAATCCATTTCCAGAGTTTTGACTGCAAGCTCCCCTGGGAAAGGTCTTGAGGATGCGCCCTCTTCGGAATTAGTTCCAAGGTTTTTAAAAATTATCTTTTGCCTTTTTTAATGAATTTTAAAAAAGGTACTGAGAATCCTAAACACCTTTAAGACATTCGCAGCTGATTTCTTCTCAAACTCATCCACGAATGGAACGGTGACACAGGTGAGGGCTCTTCCCCATCTTCCACCATGGATCTAAATACTGGTGCACACTATCCCTTCCTCGTGCTGAAATACCTCTTCCAATGCTCTTTTCTGTCATCTCTTTCTCATGTTTCCCAATGGTGATCTTCAGATTTAGAAATGTTCAGACAGTAGGGAGAGAAGTGTAACTGCTGTCTGTCTCTGCACAATTTTGCAGCTTCTGAATAAGGGACAAAGCAACAGCTTTGGAAATGGACAAACCTGTGTTCAAACCTGGCTTCATCCATTACTGGTTTTAAATCTGTTTTCTCATCTGTAAAGCTGGGATAATGCCTATATCTCATGGTTGGCATAAAGATAAAATGGAGGCCGGACCTGGTGGCTCACGCCTGTAGTCCCGGCACTTTGGGAGGCTGAAGCTGGTGGATCATCTGAGGCGAGGAGTTTGAGACCAGTGTCACCAACAAGGTAGTCTCTACTAAAAATGTAAAAATTAGCTGGGCATGGTGGCGGGTGCCTGTAGTACCAGCTACTTGGGAGGCTGAGGCAAGAGAATTGCTTGAACCCGGGAGATGAAGGTTGCAATGAGCTGAGATGGCGCCATTGCACTCCAGCCTAAGTGTCAGAGCGAGACTCCATCTCAAAAAAAAAAAAAAGATAAAATGGAGTATTTTATCATGAGGAGTATTTCTCATGATACTTAGAACACAATAGGCATTCATTAAATGTTGATTCCCTTCCTGGTGCCTCACACTCTTTCTCCCCTGGCCAGTAGCTCAGTCTTTCTTAGGAATCTGGAAAGATGGCTTTTAGACCCCAGGACTAACCCCTTTGCACCATGACTATAAAAAATGCTTAGGAAAAAAAAAAGATTAGAGGAGTCAGTGGGTTACACTATGACCAGCCCTAGACACAGCAGTGTATAGATGACATTATGTCGTACACACAAATGGGTTAGTCAATAATCTTTGAGCATTATTTCACATGCATCTATCCTCATCTTCCCTCCTCTTATAATCTTTTACACTTCTTTCGCATTTGCTACTGTTCTATGATGATTCCAGCTGCTCTGTGATTCTCATTCTCTCACATTAGGGCCTATATATACTACTCTGCAGATATTAAGAACTCAGTACAGACCTTTGAATGAATGAACAAATGAATCAACGAGTGAAAAACAGACCAATACACGATTGGGACAAATCCTACTTTGATGGCTTCTTAGACCAGTTACAAAACAACACTAGAACCATGGAGAAGTAGAAGGAAGGGGAATAAATGACTTTTACCTTCCATGACAGCCAATAAGCAGGCAGTTTACTTAAGCATAGGTTCAGTAGTCAGTATCAATGTACCTGTGTAACAGGTGCTTATCCTCTCTCTAAGCCTCAGTTTATTAAGTGAGCACAAGTCTTCCCTTATGGAGTTGTAGTAAGATTATATACATTAATATAAAGAGCTACTGATAGAAATGTTCTGGTGTGTGGCCTGAGCATGAGAATCTTTTTAAGTTCCCTGGGTGACTCTCATATGTGGTCATAGTTGTGAACCACTGATTTAGACTTAGATGGTGGCATTCGTCACCACTTAATTGCAGAAGGTTTGTACCATATTTGTCTGAAACAACATATGTTGTAAGGCTACCAGGTTATTAATAGTTATGGCTCAGGATCTCAGTAGCTAAGCAGTCCACAGGCATTGGTTTCTCTAAAGTGACCAACACAGCATGAATAAGCAAATGGTTAAAGGTATGGTGGGGACATTCATAATTAATGGTAAAAGAATGGATGATTTCCCCCTAAGTTCAAGACAAGGAAAGGATGTTTGTTCATATACTTCTACCAACATTCCCACAAAGCAGAATGATTAAAGACTTGTGTCTCTAAAAGGAGAGCTGTTGATGCAGAAGTGTACACTATGACGGCTCTCTCAGACAGAGAACAGCGCTGATAAAAAAAACCTGAGCTTTAGATTATGGGGGAAGAGAGGAGTTCTATTTTTAGTTTGCCATTAAGTCAACATGATTTCTGATAGCAGACAACAGACAGATCCAAATTAAAGCTCTGCCAGTGGAAGCGAGGGTAATTTTAGCCCTGCCAAAGATCTCATACTGTGGTTTTGCAGAAATACTGAACTGTGATAGTTGCAGAGGCAAAGTAGCTGCTTCTTGTCCTGCAATACAAATCCTCTATGATAAACCAGCAAACAGCAAATGCAGGAGGCCACCGCCACTCAAATAGCCATCTCTAAAGCGTCACAAAGCAGCTCTCGGGGCAACAGGGAGATGGCTCTGTCCAAATTACATCCTGTGTTTGTTGAGAGTTAACTGAATTCTCTAAAGGATTCCCCAGGCAGGGGTCCTCCGTTTGGAGTGTCCAAATACCAAAAGGTTCTAACTAGGTTTTGTGGGTCTGTGACTCCTCTTAACAGTTTGAGGATCGTTCTGTGTGTCTGTGCTGTTTCTTTGATGAGGGTTGTAGGAGGCAAGAAATAACCCAGGGCTTTCAGTTCAAAGGGGCCCATGATCCATAAAAGATGAAGAATGCTGAAATCATGATAGTCACTAGCATCTATAACAGAGGAAAAGAGAATGGGAGTGGGAATAGATAAAAAATTTATTATTATTGATATATTTCTTTAAAATATAAGCATCTGAAGCAAACAGGACAAACTGTTAACAAGATCAGTCAATCATAAATGGTGGGCACATGGATGCTGATATTAGTTTCTGTATTTATTTAAGCATCTTCCAAAGAAAAAATATACAAACCAGCCAAAAATGGCTAAGAATCCTTGGCTCTAGGCATTTTAAAGGAACAAGGACAAGACAGCATTAACTCATGCACATTTTCATGTGCCTTGATTTAAGAAAAGCAGCTCACTGAAGGATCCCTGATTCTCCTTGTACCACCTGAAAATGACTTCAACTTGTTTCTGCAGATTGCTGAACACTTTCTCTAAATCTTGATTTCTAGAATTTTCTCTCTCCCTTTCTGTAAAAAATGAACAATCATCTGACCTTTCTTCAGCTCTCAGGAATCTCCACTGATTCTCTTTGGAATTGTTAAAAACAGGGGATCAATTTTTCAAGCATTTCAGGAAGACTACCTCAAGATCTACAGGTAAGTCTGGTTTAAGTCGACTCTTTCCAATGGAGAGGCCATGGTCATATGATCATACAGTCTTTTTGTAGAGACCAAAGAACAGAGTGAAGGGCAGAGTGAGAGTGAGAGAGTAAGAGTGAGTGAGAGAGAGAGAGAGAGAAAATCTCTAATTTTTAATTGCTTTTTAAATCTATCACCTGCGAAAAACTCATCAAATTTTAGTACATATTCTTTTCTTCTAAAGAGAATTTCAACAAAATTTTGATGTCTTCTCTAGACTAGCAATTTGGCTTTCATTCTCTGATTGCTGTTAGAATCCCCTCTGAAAATGAACACGACTTCCCAGGTTTGGACATTTTCATTTTCTTCATTTCTTGTTGGGTTTTCATACAGCACTGGCCTGTGGCTTACAGGAGTCTCAGTGTGAAATAATATTCCTCTTTCTTATCCTTATTTTAACCTAGATTTCTAGGAGTTATGGCTAATGGTGTGAATATGAACTTATTTTTGGCAGCAGACCTAAGACAATGACCAATGTCACAAATTTAGGTGACAGAATACTGTTGAGGGGGTTCTATAATTTTTCACCAGGAATTTGTATTTTTATGTTTATGATAATTTCCTAGAAACAGAGGTGTGTTTTCCTCCTATATTTTTATTAGAAAATACTCTGCTTTTTAAGGAAAATAAATAAATTTTTATTAGAAAATACTGTCTTGCTTTTTAAGGAATAAAAATAAATACATGAACATGAACAAATAAATACCTAATGCTATTTCATCCACATCCTTGGATGTCAGAGTTATCAGCAGTTGTCAACTTTGAGGGGGAAAACTTTTTTTTGATAGTTTTCTCTTTTATTGTTTTACTCTTTAACATTCTATAAACAATAACAAAGACCACTGAGGGAGGCTGACTAGATTATAAATGGATTAGGAGCTATTTGAAGGCAGGGGCCACTATGTGCTTAGCTTAGATTTCTTTTGTGTGGTCTACCGAAGGAAGTTAATTAAAAAATGATGACTTAATGTATCAACCATAAAGCCAAAATGATAAGCCTTTTTTCCTGTATTTCCTTTCTTTCAAGGAATATTTCTGAAGTCCCTTCTTTCCATTATTTCTCCAACTTTTTTCCTTCTACTGATTTATGTTTTTTCAAGATCTAACCTTGACTCCATTCTCTTATGTCTGTACTGTATGCTCTTATTAAAAGCCCATATTGGCCAGGCATAGTGGCTCATGCCTATAATCCCAGCACTTTGGGAGGCTGAGGTGGGCAGATAACCTGAGGTCAGGAGTTCAAGACCAGCCTTGCCAAAATGGTGAAATCCCATCTCTACTAAAAAGACAAAATTAGCTAGGCCTTCTGGCTAGTGCCTGTAATCCCAGCTATTCAGGAGGCTGAGGCAGGAGAATCACTTGAACCCAGGAGGTGGAGGATGCAGTGAGCCTAGATCATGCCATTGCACTCTAGCTTCAGCAACAAGAGCAAAATTCCATCTCACACACACAAAAAAGGCCCATATGCGTGAATAAAAGCCTTCAACTGCCAGTACTAGAACTATATCTCCTCCATCTTTACATCTAGAGAATGTATCAAATGTAAAGTGTGCCTAATTAAACTTAGGCACCCTGTAAATTTTATAGATTTTTTTCTATAAAATCTCCCTTTCTTCTGTCTTGCTCTATCAGTAGCATTACCATGATCCTAATCATGAAGCTCGAGAACTTTGGAAGTAACTTTTAATCTTCCTTTCACTGCATCTCATACTTAGTTGCTAACTATTGACAATTTCATTTTAAAAATGTATTTGGATCTTTTCAGTCTTGAGGGAAAATGCTTACTGCAAAGGACGAGATGGATTCTGTTTCTTTTATAGAAATAGTTTTACTATCATTTAGCTTTTCTTCCTGTTAGTGATTTCATTTTAGTACCAGCTACCATAAACCTCTGAAAGGCCTTAGAGAACCAGGACATTGATATTTCTACCATAGTTACGACTACATTGACAGTAATTGTATAAAATGAGGAAAAGAAACTCAGCTGGCAGGCTTTTAACAGATACATCAACCACCCAAGTTTGTCACATGGAAGATTTCAGAGTCCTGATTCTACAGAAAATACAAGGAAGAATCCATAACAGAAAATCAATCAACTAAAATGTCAGTGGTCACCAGGGAAGTACGTCTGGCCACAAAGTGCAATCTGTTCTTGCCTAGGCCCTGAGAAAGAAAGCAGTGGTCACTCTCCCTCCCTCCAACCTCCAACCTCCATGAGATGAAACCTCCTGAATGACCTGTGATGCTGGTTCTCCCTGCAGCAAGTGCTCTTCTTCCTGTTCCACAAAAAGCTGCTGATTACCATCAGGGCTGATGCTGGCATAGTGACTGAGTGGTCACCGAGCAGGAGTCTCTGAATGTGTGGCCTGGGAATGTTTTTAGACCTGCTGTCATGTTCCTAGAGATCGTGGACCTCTCAGCCTCCCTGCAGGCGGAGGCCAGCCATCTGCCTGCGCCTTGGATGGATGCACACCATACACACAAGAAAGCCTTGTCTTATTTTGCTCACCCAAACAAGGTGGGCATGGAAAGGGGAAGATGGGGAAGAAGGAAGCACTTGAGCAGATCCAGTGCATCATTCCCAGGTACTGGGACAGGGTTCGGAGTTGGCATGCAGTCAGGGAGGTGACCCTGTTAGAGCGCCGGTTTCCTTTTCCCCTGAGAGAAACTTCTCAAGACAAAAGCTGGCACCTGCCCTTCTTTACAAAGAGAGAACTCCTCTCTCCAAAATAAGCTGTATTTTTGCCAGAGAGTGAAAGGGGAGACCTCCACTCCACTTCCATCCAGGACTGTGTATGTGGCAGACACAGAGCTGGAGGGAGACCCTACACAGTGACATTCTTGTTCAGTGACTCACCAAGGGCAAAGGTACAGATCGCCAACCTGAGGCCTGTGTGTGCGGGGCCTGGACCCACAGATGTCATGTACATTATCCATGTTGCACAAGTGCTGGAGAAAATTGGTTCAACTAAGAAATGGAACTGCGGAGAAGTGGTGAAATGGAAATATGAGGATCCCTGTATCCCCTCCCTTCCTCCAAAACGAACAAGACAAAAGCAAAAGCATGAGAGAAAAAATAGGGAGAAATGGAGCGCAGTGGAAGAGCTTCCATTTAGGAGGCAGAGGGCACTGCTACTTCAAACCCAGCCCACCATTAGCAAGTACCACCCACTAGCCAGAAACAGCACCTTCCCAGGGGCAGATGGAGTCTTGCTTTGTCGCCCAGGCTGGAGTGCAGTAGTGCAATCTCGGCTCACTGCAACTTCCACCTCCTGGGTTCAAGCGATTCTCCTGCCTCAGCCACCCGAGTAGCTGGGATTACAGGCGCCCGCCACCATGCTGGGCTAATTTTTGTATTTTTAGTAGAGATGGTGTTTCACCATGTTGGCCAGGCTAGCCTTGAACTCCTGACCTTAAGTGGTCCACCAGCCTCAGTCGCCTAAAGTGCTGGGATTATAGGCATGAGCCACGGCGCCCGGCCAGATTTTAAGAAAGCATTCAGCAAATGTTAGGTTGCCCACAAAGCCCTGGGTTTCCAGACATGCTCGTTTCCTCCTTAATAAACTGCCTGTTTAACATCTGAGGAAACGGAACCCCGATATGATGGTGGCCATGTAGCTGTTTATGTGGCAAAACCAGGATTTGCACTTGAGGCTTCTAAACCTACTGATGCCACTCTACTGTCCAATTTTTAGTTATAACAAGGTTCTCTGTGACTCACAATATATTGTTCCATAATGAAAAAGATGCCTTTTGAAAGCCTTGCTGGTGTTATTCTCTCTAACCTAAATTTCCTGCTAGGCACACTTACAGACTGAACACTTTATATCCCAACCTGTCTAACTAGAGGCTCTTGTCTGTGAGTGCTGACTGGCTAAGATGTCTTTCCTTGGTGAACATATGATATCCTGATCTCTATTCACAAGGGTTCAGACTTTGACAGCCCAATGTTAGTACCCTAGACTGGCTACTTCCCCCAAAAATGCACTTCAGAATTGACCAGTTACCTGGAAAAAGAATAAAAATAATGATCTCTTAAATGACCTAAAATGTTTAGCATCAGAAGATAATTTATTTCTAAGAATGAGGCAGTGAAATGCACACAGGTGGGAAGAGTAGGAATTGAGATTTGGATCCAGCTCTGTTGCTGAATAGCTGAGTGACTTCAACAAACGGACAAGCTTGCTGGGTCTCAGATCATTCCTTTGGCCTTTAAGCCTCATGGCTGCACAGGGACAGAATAAGAAAACTTGAGAATGCCCAGCAAATGAAGGGCTTGACATTCCTCCTCTAGATATGTGCATTATGTATCTAAAGGTGGTCTGATGGATCTGTTTTGTTAAGTTTGGTAAGAGCAAGGGTAGTGATGGAGGGGAGACATCATCAACTCTTCTGGAGGTGTCCCTGACTATTGAGGCCTGCCCTAGACCTTTCATAGTTCTTAATATGGCTCCTGGAACTCAACAGAGACAGACACACACTGTACATACTTCTTCTTGGTGCTCTGTGGTTTGGTCCTTAAGGTCTGTATTGAGTCAAGCCTCCTTAAGAACTGCACAAACTGAGGCTCCCATGTGGGCAGCCCACCAGCCATGACCATCTAGGCCCCTGCCTGGTGTCTTCCACTTATGCCTTCTTAACCCAGCTCCATACAGGGCACAGCAGGCTGGGGGAGTCATTCTCCATGGTACTGAAGCCATTCATTTGAGGATGGGAGGAAGTCCTGAAGGGCTGGTGGGTCACTTGTAGCACTGGCAGCCTCCCTAACTTGCCACGGAGGCTGGTGTGGCTCTGTCAGAAGCCTTCCATGTTCCTGCAGGATGTACTGGGGGCTTCCTAACAAGACCTGCTGACACTTTTTCAGGTTGGCACTGGCTGCCCACCTACTTTGTCCTTCATTCTGCTCCCTCCTCCTTTTACATGCTAATCCTGCCTTTTAGGTACACGAGAGGACTGGGCTTTCCTGAATTCTAACTGCAACTTCATCCAGACTGCACTTTTAGCTCTGTGTGCTGGATCAGTGCATCATGGGAGACTCCAGTTCAATCCAGTCCCAGCCTCACGGTGGCACTGGACAGGGCTCTGAGAGAGGTCTTCCCAAGAAAAGCATAGTTCAAATCAGCCAGGGCAGCTAAAGTGACACAGCTACACCCCGGCCCTGACTCATGCGCCTTCTTACCACCAAGACGTGCTCCAGGAGGTCCAAGTAGCCAAGGGTGCACTCCGTCCCGAAACGCAACGCTCTGGTTCTCACCTCGTCACTGACATCAGGGTGGAAGGATGCTTGCTGGAGAGAGAAAGGAATGCTGAAATCTTAAAACGGGAAAAGCCAGCAGCGTTGGGCAGACCCAGACTCAGAGGCAGGAGACCTTAACTCTGGTGACCTCGAGAAACTGCCCTGACTCCCTGGACAGAAGAGGTATCTCTCTACATCCTTCTGCCACCACCCACCTGTCCACCGCAGGCTCTCCGAGTCAGTCTGTGTGTAGACTTTGTTAGTGCCCTGGGGCCAAACAACAGAAACAGCTGAATCTGGTGCTTTGTTCCTTCTTTTCCCACCCCACATTTTTTTGAAATGCAAAAAATTCCACATGCACAAAAACATCCAGGCAAGATTCATGATCAGTGCTTACAGCTGGAGACCTTCTGACCTAGGGTCAGCCTCGCCTCTCTTTAGCAGCTTAAGGGGTCCTGAAAACCCGTCTCTGCTCACAGGCTAATTAAGCCCAGCTCCCACTCCTGGGCCTGACCATGCTGCAGTCAGGGAGGTCCCTGTGACCAGGGCACTCTAGCTCCTGGGAAACTTCAGATGGCGAGCTCCCCAGTGCCCTAGAGGCACCATAACTCATCTCATATTATACAAAAGTTGAGATACACAAACCAGTGCACATGCTTAACACAGCATCCTGAGCTTTTTCTTTGTACTTGTGACCTGCTAACTTGAGTCACTCATGACATCATTTCTCAAGGCATAACCATTCACAGGGTCATGAGATAAAATGCACCCAGTTAAATTCGAATTTCGGAAAATCAATGAATTTTTAGCAAGTATGGGACACCCTATTTTTTATTTGTTAAAACTAGCAACCCTACCCCTTCTTCCTTCTACAGCTTCCTTCTGGAAAGAAACTGAGGGGCTGCAGAAACACATAAAACTATAAAGATATTGCTAATCAGAACAAACACAAATCATACATTAGGATAAAAAGTCGAGGCTGAGGGCAAAGACCAGCCTCCATGTTTTATCCACTCAAGGCCCTCTTCCTAAGAATGGGGGTGCTGATGGCAATACCCTGGGCTCTTCCTTGAACTACCCCCAACCCCTGGACAGAGTGTGGCTAATTCTCATGGCCAGCATGTCATGTATGAGCCAGGTTTTCCTCATCTGAGGACTAATGGGCTCAGAGGCAGGAGCCAAGAGCCATGCTCCCAGCCACCCACCATCACTTGTTATTCATCCTCATACCCTTGTGCCTCCAGTGGTGAAGCATAGGGCTCCCATCTGTTTGAGACACCACTGTGGGAAGACACAGGCCGGGATGCTACTCAGAGTCACTTCCAGCAGGTTATGTGCAAGCCTGTGTGTAGGGCTGTGGGAGAGGTGGAGCTGAGGTGCTCCCATGCACTGCTGGGGGCTCTGTAAATGGGAAGAACTCTTTGGGAGAACAATCTGGCACTAATTAATCTTTTACACTATTGGACCCACTAATTCTATCTCCGGGAGTTTTGCCTAAGGAAATAATCCAAAACACAGAAGAAAACCAGACATGCCCAAAGATGTTCACTGCAGTAAAGTTCATGATTTTAAAACAATGCAGATAGCCTAAATATCTGACAACAGTGGGAAGATAATATTCATTAACAGAGTATTTTGTAGTCATTAAAAAGTCACCAATATAGCAACACAGAAATAGCTTTATAACATTAATTGTAATAGTAGACCTAAAATTATATCTAACATATACATGTGCATATGAAAGTAAGACCAGAAAGAAATACGTATGAGAATTAACTTAGAGTTTAGGTAAGTCTTTCTCTCTGCCTAAGGAACTGCAGTAATCCTTCCATTCTAAGATGAGCCCATACATAATTTTCTGACCCTCCGTGTCTGGGCTGAGCAGGGCAGCCAGGGCAAAGGCAGAGCTGGACTAAGGTGACTTGGCCCTTCTGCTTGGCATGCAGGCTTTCACCTTGATCCACCACTCAACACCCCAGGTTTCCTGTCTATGCCTTATTGCAGGCACTCCCTTTCTATTTCCTTTTGCGAAGGAGTGAAGAATACAGGAGACCAAGGGAAACAGAAATGCTAGTAAGTTTGCTAAGTCAGTCCTATCCTAACAGGAGCATCAGGGCTCAGTAGTGACTCCTGTCAAGTCTGATTTTGGTGTGTGAAGCGACATACAGGCTTCAGAGCTGTGGCTGTGATCTTGTCCTGTAAAGCCCAGTTAATATGACCCAGGGCCACGATGACAGAGAGGAGCTAAGGACGGGCAAACAGCACCCACACTGTTCTACCTGAACTCCTCCCCTGAAAACAGGAGAACACAGGTCAGGAGAGACTCAAACATCAGAGCTGCATTCCCTTTAAAAAGACCATTTAATCATGGTTTCTCTTCTGTTCAGTTCCCCCTGTTCATGTCTGTAGTTTGGGGACAAAAATGTCTGTCACACATCAACCAGAGTGACCTTGAGCATTACGTCTGGGAGGCCCTGAGCAGCAGAAACAGAGTGGCTGAGGAATCAAGAGAGCTGCTTTCAGTTCTGGTTCTGACAGTAAATAGCTGTGTGACCTTGGTCATGCCACTTCTCTCTCTGAGCCCATTTTATCATGTGACAAACAGAATAATTGATTAGTCTTGCCTTTCTCATCTGGGATCAAATGACAGAATATGTATGGCAGCCCTTCTACAGTGTGAGGTGCCATGTGTGGACACCTTGATGCATGCAGGCCTTGTCTTGCTAGGTGCATACTACTCTCTGATTGACGCTGTAACCCCTTTGGCAGTTGTCACTTCTGGTAGGTGGGCTCCATTGAGCTTATCATCGTGGCCAATACTTGCAGCCTCAGGAGAGTCCTAAGTCCCTGACCTAGCAGCCCTGAGTCCTCTGTGAAAGTGGCCCTACCTACTGCCCCAGCCCTGTCTTTTCCAACCCATCTTCTTCTCTCCACCCTCCATCGCACCCAGGGCTCCCGCAAATGTGGTACTGTCTCCCAGGCTAGGCTCTTGCACACACATTCCTTCATCACCCCTCCCTTACTTCCTCCTCCTCCTGAGGAGTAATCAAGAAGCCATAAGAGTTGGATCTTGCAGCAGCAACCCCAGCAGAACTCACTTTACCACCAAGAATGGCTCTGTTCCCTCAGACCCCATGCTGTAAGAGACGGTCTGCAATTCTGGGTCAATCCCCGCCCTCACTCACCATGGCAGGGGATCATCGATTGATCACTGAGCAGAAGCCACAGTCCCTGGGGCAAGGCTGTCCCTAGAAGGGTGAAGGCCTGGGGTGGGGGGCTCGGTGGGATGCAGGGTGATGTGGGGGCTCTTATAGTTCACTTTCCTAACAGATTACAAATAAAGCTTCTAGGCGCTGGGTCTCCTTGGCTCCCTCAATAAGCACAGGCTCATGGCAGTTGCTCCAACTGTCTACCCAAAGGAGCAGAGGCACTTTTCCAAGATGTCTAGCACAGACTGCGAAAAGTAGCTCCCCAAGTTCTGCTATGTTCCTCCAACTCACTTCCTCAGTAGGGATGGCAAACCTCTCCTAGGGCACAAGAGCTGACCTATGGGGGCAGGAAAAGGTCCAGCAGAAGAGCAAACAGTTTCCATTTGGAGGAGCTGGAACAAAATGCTGCGATCCCTGTCCACTACCCTTGGAGAGGCCTCCACCACACTCTGCAGGAAGGTTTCCTGCCTATTTAGGAAGAACTAGAAAGAAGGGGGAGGATTAGGGCCAGCAGGGCTGACTCCATCCCCTCTCAAACACAAAACTGCCTTAGAGAGTCATTTCCCACAGGCTGGTATGCCATATTCATATGCCATATTCAGCGTGCATTTTTTTTTTAAAGGGACAGCGTTTTGCTCTGTCACCTAGGTTGGAGCATAGCAGCATAATCCTAGCTCACTGCAGCCTTGAACTCCCAGGCTCAAGTGATCCTCCTGCCACAGTCTTTTGAGTAGCTAAGACTACAAGTGCACACCACCAAACTTGGTTATTTTTTAAAAAAAAAATTTTAAGAGATGGGATCTCAGTATGTTGCCCAAGCTGCTCTCAAATTCCAGGTTTCAAGTGATCATCTTGCCTCAGCAACCAAAGTGTTGGGATTACAGGCATGAGCCACCACACCTGGCCCTGAGTGCATGTTTTTATTACAAAGTTTAAGGTTCTGAGCCCCTCTCCTTTTTTAGACTAAGCTAAGCAACCCAGTCATGACAGAGAATCATCTATCCATCCAAAACCATGCCACGGTCTTTACCTTGCAAGCTGTCAACATATCTGACACAGCCTTCCGGCTCAGGTTGGCAGTAGCAATCACATCCTCCTGTCTACACGAGTTCCCAGCTGCCACAGCTTTGGCTGTTGCCATGGTGATGCCTTTCGTCATTCTTATGGATTCTTCAGGTGATGATGTCTTTTCAGGTACGTCTTTTGACTGGAACACCTGGAAGTCAGAAACAGAGAGGTGAAAAAATTCAAAAAGGAAAAGAGAAAAATAATGTATTCTTCTCCAACCAGGCTGTAGCTTGTATCTGAAAACTGAGCCAGTGACTGGAAGAAACTGTCACGTGGCAGGAAATTAGAAATTTGAGTACAGTAATATGGTTTTTGTTTTCAAGATTTTCATGGACAAACCTCTTACACCTACACTGGGCACTCACAGGAACAATAAGGTGAGGGAGATGTATCTAGAGTGTTATACCTGCTGGTCTGTAGAAGCTGACACCAATATTTACACACTACCTATCCTGTGAAAGGTTGTTGTATGGCTTCATAGTTTTCTTCCCTTGTCCCTGCTGGTGCTTTGGCAGTTTCCAGAAACTCTAAGTCCCAGTGCTGGTTTCAGGGCAGGACTGACCTGGCTGTATCACTCACAATGCACCTCTCTGTCTCTCTAAGAGGGTGTGAGGTTGGGGGAAATGAAGCATCACTTCCTTCTATTCTTAGCCTATCTTATAAATATAACTGCATAATTGTGCAGAGGTGTTCATGTCAAGTGCGCCATGGTGACACTGTGAATTATTCAGCAATCCATCCACCCACCCCCTTTAAAAAAGCTGAAATAAATTAACCATGGTAAGTCAATATCCCATTTCTACTTCATGCTTATCTGTTCTGGCTCTCTAACATGAGCGACAGGTACCCTGGGTGTGTGCCGAATGTGCATCTGTCCCTACATGAGGACCTCCAGCTTAGGTGGGGCTGCCCTGTCTTCAGCCCTAGGCAACTATGTTTCAGCAGGGAAGGCTTCCCTGAGGAAGAAGAGCGGGTCCAGTCAGCAGCCCATGGCATGCCAATCAGCGTCAAACATCACTGCTCCCTGAAAATGGGCAGCTGCAATTAAGGAGTCTGGGACCCATATCCCTCTTTCATTCCCTAGAGTGGAATGAAGGCCACATGTAGAGTTCTTCACAATGTAGCCCTCATGGCATGTGCTGCATGGATACCCACAATCTCGGTGAACTGTATTCAGCCAGAATAAAATTCAGTGAACTCAGCTCACAGTGGCCTCGACCTCCTGGGCTGAAGTGATTCTTCCACCTCAGCCTCCTGAGTAGCTGGGACTACAGGTTCATGCCACCATACACGGCTAACTTTCAAATTTTTTGTAGAGATGTGGTTTCCCTATGTTGCCCAGGCTGGGCTCAAACTCCTGGGCTCAAGCAATCCTCCCATCTCAGCTTCCCAAAGTGCTGGGATTATAGGCAGGAGCTGCCATGCTTCTGGGTGAATTTTAAATCACATCGGGATACTAAGAATAACCATGTGTCTGTAGTTTCCCAGGATGGCTCCAAATTTCAAGTCTCTTTGATCACTACAATTAGGCCCACTTACGCATGTCAGAAGCTGTGTTCACAGGAGTGCCTGTGTCACCGCCCCCCAGCTTTGGGAGGCTCGGCACAGAGCGAAGGACTCCATTTGTTTGGGAGAAAGTAAGAGAAGAGAACAAGAGTTTCTTCCCGGTAATCCAGAGAATTCTTCTGAATCGTATCCAAGACCATCAACACAGTACCTCTGTGAGCCTAAAAAACTACAGTGTTACTGAGCTTGGGGTGCTCCCAATGCAGATATGGTTTAGATCATAACACCCACGGCCTTTCAAATACCTGGAAAGCCTTCCCAAGAAAGACGGGTACAAACAGCCCCAGACTGTGAAAACTATAATAAATACCTAACTCTTTAATGTCTAGACACAAATGAACACCTATAAGCATTCAGGAAAACATAACCTCACCAACTGAACTAAATAAGGTGCCAGGGCCTAATCCTGGGGATATGTGGCCTTTCTGACAAAGAATTCAAAAGAGCTGTGTTGAGGAAACTCAAATCGAGACAACACAAAGAGGGAATCAGAATCCTATCAGATAAATTTAACAAAGAGATTGAAATAATTAAAAAGAAACAAGCAGATATTCTGGAGCTGAAAATGCAATTAACATACTTAAGAATGAATAAGAGTCTTTTAATGGCAGAACTGATCACGTAGAAGAAATAATCAGTGAGCTTGAAGACGGGCTGTTTGAAAACATAGTCAGGGGAGACAAAAAAGAGTAAGAAACAATGAAGCTTGACTACAGGATCTAGAAAACAGCTTCAAAGGACAAAGTTAAGAGTTATTGGCCTTAAAAAGGAGGTAGAAAAACAGATAGGGGCAGAGAGTTTATTCAAAGAGAGCTCCCCAAACCTAGAGAAAGACCCCAATAACCAAGTACAAGAAGGTTATAGAAGACCAAGCAGATCTAACCCAAAGAAGACCATCTCAAGGAGTTTAATAATCAAACTCCCAAAAGTCAAAGATAAAGAAAGGATCCCAAGAGCAGCAAGAGAAAAGAAACACATAACGTACAATGGAGCTCTAATGCACTTAGCAGCAGACTTCTCAGTGGAAGCTTTACAGGCCAGGAGAGAGTGGCATGACATATTTAAAGTGCTGAAGGAAAATAAAAACATGCACTCTAGAAGAGTACAGCTGATGAAAACAGACAAATAGGAGCGTATCAAGTTAAAAAAGCTTCTGCACAGCAAAGGAAACAACCCACAGAATGGGGGAAAATATTTGCAAATTACTTATCTGACAAGGGGTTAATAACTAGCCTCTGTAAGGAGCTCAAACAATTCTACAGGAAAAAACTAATAATCTGATCAAAAGACAGGCAAAAGCTCTCAACAGACATTTCTCAAAAGAAGACATACAAATGGCAAACAGGTACATGAAAAGGTGCTTGACATCACTGATCATTAGAGAAATGCAAATCAAAACTACAATGTGATATCATTTCACCCCAGTTAAAATAGCTTATATCCAAAAGACAGACAGTAACAAACGCTGGTGAGGATGTGGAGGAAAGGGAACTGCTGTACACTGTGGGTGGGAATGTAAATTACTACAGCCACTATAGACAACAGTTTGGAGAGTCCCCAGAAAACTAAAAATAGAGCTACTTTATGATACAGCAATCCTACTCCTAGATGTATACCCAAAAGAAAGGAAATCAGTATATCAAAGAGATATCTGCAGCACTATTCACAATAGCCAGAATTATATATATATGTATACACACACACACATGCATATATAATATACATAAATAATATAGAATAAACTGTAATAAACATGGGAGTGCAGATATCTCTTCAATATATATGTGTGTGTGTTTACCATTGCATATGTGTACCCATTCATCTGTTGATGGACACTTAGGTTGCTTCCAAATCTTGGCTACTGTGGTACATGAACACAATGGGGTACTATTCAGTCATTAAAAAAAAAATGAGATCCTATCATTTGCAACAACATGGATGGAACTGGAGGTCACTAAGTGAAGTAAGCCAAGCACTTTGCATGTTCTCACTTACTTGTGACAGCAAAATTAAAATAATTGAACTCATGGAGATAGAGGGTAAAAGGATGGTTGCCAGAAACTGCGAAGGGTAGTAGGGAAGTGGGAGTTGGGGGTGGGGAAATGGGGAGGGATAATGGGTACAAAAAATAGAAAGAATGAATGAGACCTAGTATTTGACAGTATACAGGGTGATTGCAGTAAAACAAAAAATTTAACTGTACATTAAAAAATAACTAAAAGAGTATAACTGGATTGTAACACAAAGGATAAACACTGGAGATGATGAATACCCCAATTATTCTGATGTGATTACTATGCCTTGCATGCCTGTATTAAAATATCTCCTGTAACCCACACGTATATATACCTACTATGTACCCACAAAAATTAAAAATAAACAAAAATCTAAAAAGGAGCGGTGTTCAGATTTTGGTGGGAAACACCCAGCCTGTGCAGCCAGGCAAGTGCCAGGCAGTGGTAACTAAAGCATCACCAGCTTTTAAGTTACTCCTGTATTTTTTAGTTCTCCTTTAAAGCATCAACTGAGCATGACATCAATCAAGGCTAGATTCATTAAAAATACGACAAGAAAACCCAAGTTTCTGTCACCAAAACCCTGTGAAATTGCTCTACTATTGTTTCTAGTGCTCTCAGATTGCCTTTGCAGGTGACCCTTTAAAGATGCAGAACAACTGGCAGCAAAGGTAGGTGTCTCTCTTCCCCCAAAAAGTTGAATCTGTGATCAAACCTCCTATCAAAAAGAAATCTGTTTGAAACTATTCATTTTCAGCATATTTCTATTTGTGGGGATTAGAATGAGCCAATCTGCAACCACTGTGGGATCACAAGGATGGCAGATATCATCCACATGGTAATAACTCCAGAATGTCCTCAACTCTGCAATGCTGGAACAAGTGAGAAAAAAACAGGGTCAATTTCTCTCAGGTCAGAGGACTCCAATAGAAGGAAACTGGATTTTCAAGGGAAGTGTCTCAGGCAATGGCATTCAGGCTTTTCCAATAGCAAATCTCAGACTTCCAATTCTGCATGTGGGTGGGTACCCACAGCAACGTGCATCAAGAGAGGCTATGCACTGTAGACGGGGTTTATGCTCAAGGTAAGTGCAGCCATACTGACTTTGTCTTTTGCCAGGAAATTTTTTACAATGCTTTTTTTTTTTTTTGAGGCACAGTCTCACCCTCTCTGTTCCCTAGGCTGGAATGCAGTGGTTCGATCTCTGCTCACTGCAACCTCCACCTCCTGGGTTCAAGTGATTCTCCTGCCTTAGCCTCCTGAGTAGCTGGGATTACAGGCAGGTGCCATCATGCCTGGCTAATTTTTGTATTTTTAGTAGAGATGAGATTTCACCATGTTGGCCAAGATGGTCTCGATCTCCTAACCTCATGATCCACCCACCTGGTCCTCCCAAAGTGCTGGGATTACAGGCATGCACCCTGTGCTGGGCCAATGCTTTGATCTTGTGTTATAATTTATTGGAACTAAACCTGAATAGTCCTAAGTGATACACTTCAATTAATTTCTTGATTACAATTACAAATTAATCCCAGCCAAACTTAGCGACACATGGGGTCTCAATTATATAAAGCTACCAGCAGGCAAGTGACGGGGCATTCTCAGTTTAGGTGTTTTAGGTAAAACCTCATTATGTAAAAAACCTCAAATGAGCCCTCGGTGGGGTCAGCTGTGGGACTCTGGTACCCAAGGGAGGTAACTGATGGCTCCTTACCGTGAGTTCCTGCTTTATGCATTCAATTGTGGCCTCAAGTGCCCTGGTACCCCGGGTGGCCTCATCTTCCACTGCCTTTACAGTCTTGAGGAGGGAGGTGACATTGGTTACCATCACCTGCATAGGAAGAGAGAATGAATACAGATAGTGCAGTGTCTCAGGTCCAGCCCCTACTCCTTTTACTTCTGGATCGCATGCTATGAGCAAGGACACCTCTCCTTCCTTTAAGTGAGAACTCAGGTGCTTGTCCCCAGCTGGAGCCCCACTCTACCTTGGCGGCCCCCTTTAGCTGATACATGGAAGGGTCATCAGCTGGCTTGCTGGCAGCTCCCTTGGTAGCACTGATGAGATCGGAGAGGGCCTTGGCCACGTCTTTGATGGCATTGATCAACACGACCTGAAAGAGAGCAAAGAGCCCAGGTGAGCAGGCACCAGGATGTCAGCTGTGAGCTTTGCCAAGGCATGCAGCCTGAGGGCAGGCTGGGGCAGAGGGCATGAGAGAAAGGTAGTCTGAAGTCTGCAGCATGGCAGACCTCCTGGGAAGCCACCCTTGGTGATTCTGATGCAGGACGCAGGATTTTGAAAAGCTGCCCAGGGGAGGCTGAAGCTGAGCCAGAAGGGAGAAGTCAGATGTAAATGCGCGGCTTATGTAAAACCTCCTAGCCAGCAACTTGGCCGATGAACTGCCTCTGCCAGCACGAAGGCAGCTAAGCCAACACTGGAGAGGCAACACCACTTACCCCTAACTAGCACCCCAAACACTGAGTAAAAACCCCGACCTGACCCCAGCCCTCAAGGCCCCACAGCAGCCCTGCCTGCCTCTCTGGTCGTGACGGTGCTCTGCTGTAGGCACCCGGGTTGGCCTGTCTAATCTGTGGGAAATCTCAACTCATTCCTGTTTGGGGCCTTTGCTCGCTGTTCTAACTGGAACTCAGCTCCTTCCATCACTTGCGCCTCAGCTCAAACGTCATGTCCTCAGAGGCCTTTCCTGACCTCTCAGCTACAGACCCACTCCTGCAATTGCTGAAACTGTCAAGCTGCTGTTTTACTTACAGCACTTATCAGTAGGTGGGATTATTTTATCATTTATTCACTTATATATCATCTGTCTTCTCCATCAACTTGAATGCAAGCTCCAGGAGGCCTGGCCTGGACATCTGCATTGTTTCACACATGGAACAGGGACCAGCACCCAGCAGGTACTTAGCAAATACTTGTGGAATGAATGAAGATGCAGGTGTGTTCCCACATAAACCTGGATGTGATGCATTATCTGTGTTTGCTTTTCTAATGTCACAGAGACAACAGACCATCTTTTCAAACTGCCAGATTTAGAGTCAAAAGTACCAGCCTAGATGGGAATTACACACTACTGGGCA
This sequence comes from Cheracebus regulus, assembly GCA_963574635.1. NCBI lineage: Eukaryota > Metazoa > Chordata > Mammalia > Primates > Pitheciidae > Cheracebus > Cheracebus regulus. The sequence goes on along the minus strand of CAUYQU010078489.1, from coordinate 78,226 downwards.
TTGCACTGAAGTGTTCCCAGTCCAGTAGCTCCTGTTTCTATACTAATAAAAACAATCTCCCTTTACTGAGGGCAGTATTCAGGTGTTGAGCCAGGCACTCCACACACATTATCTCATTTACTCCTCACCACTGCCTTTTCGGGTGGGAACCACAATCCTTATGTCCACACTACCAGAACCAGGAGCCGCAGAGTTGGGATTCAGAGTCTGGTGAGCATGAGAGCCACTGTCTTAACCTCCACACTGTGCCATGCTGTGGGCGTGGCTCCGGCTCCTCATCCACAGTGGAATTAGCGTGCCAGCCCCATCTACCTCATTAAGTTGCTTTGAAGATAAAGTGGGATCTCAGACGTGAACACGGATTAAGACTCTGGAGGCCCAGACAGCCGCCAGAACAGCACTGCCACGACTGTCCAGCCTCCTGCCCTCTTCAGTCCTCCCCATTCTCATCTGTGCCTTCTCACCCACCGGAGACAGGAAAGCCCAGCCGACCTTCTGAACCCACAGGGCAGGCTGGGGCTGTGATGGAGCTCATGAGGAACATGTGACATATAGGAACCTCACACTGATTCCCAAAGTCACAGTGGGGAAGAAGCGGAAAGAGGACACACAGGCACACAAGCAAGGGTCTATTGCCAATATCCACAGCCTCCAGGATACACTGTCCCATACCAGTCACCTGACAACTCACTGACCCGTGGGGACATTCTTCTGAAGGGATTTTTTTTTGAGATGGAGTCTCACTCTGTCACCTAGGCTGGAGTGCAGTGGCACAATATCCACTCACTGCAACCTCCGCCTCCTGGGTTCAAGTGATTCTCCTGCCTCAGCCTCCCAAGTAGCTGAGATTATAGGTGCCTGCCACCATGCCCAGCTAATTGTTTGTATTTTTAGTAGAGACGGGGTTTTACTATGTTGGCCAGGCTGGTCTTGAACTCCTGACCTCATGATCTGTCTACCTTGGCCTCCCAAAGTGCTGGGATTACAGACGCAAGTCACCGCACCTGGCCACGGATTTTTTTTTAATTAGGGAGACCTCATTAGAAGTTTGTGCTTCAGGAGATTTAGACAATTAGAGAGTTAATATCCTAACAGCAATAGCCAAAAGAAATAACCCAATTAAAAAATGGGTAAAGGACCTGAATAGACATTTCTCCGGAAAAAAGACATGCAAATAGCCAACAGGTGTAGAAAAGAAGCTCAAGGTCACTAGTCATCAGGGAAATGCAAATCAAAACCACAGTGAGAGGACCCTAATGGGGAAAAAAAAGGACAAGTGTTGGCAAGGATATAGAGAAAGTGGAACTCTTACACACTATCTATCGGTGGGAATACAAAGCAGTGCAGCCATTATGGAAAACAGCATGGAGGTTCCTAAAAAAACATAAAAGTAGAATGACCTACCATAAGACCCAACAATCCCTTCTTCTGGGGACTCAGTGAAAACAATTCAAATTAGGATCTCAGTGAGATATCAGCACTGTCATGCTCACAGCAGTACTATTCTCAATAGCCAAAATGTGGAAACAAACTGAATGTCCATCAGTAGATGAATGGATAGAGAAAATGCAGTCAATACATACCATGGACTATTAGTTATGGGACTCTCATTATTTAATGGTATATTTATTTTCTCCAAAAAAAGAAGGTAATCCTGCCATTTGCAATTACATGGATAAACCTTGAGGACATCGTGCTGAGTGAAATAGGTCAGTCACAGAAGGACAAATATTGTTTGATTCCACTTATAGGAGGTATCGGAAACAAACTCAGAAGCAGAGCAGAAAGGGGCATGGTGGGAGATATGGGGGATTCCTCATGAGTATCAAGTTTCAGGTATATAAAATAAATAAGTCTTAGAAATCTGCTGTCCAACTGTGTCTATAGTTTACAATACTATACTGCATACCAAAAATATGGTAAGAAGGTAGATATATTAAATGTTCTTACCATAATAAAATAATACAAACAAAAGTGAGGGAAGCCAGGTACAGTGGCTCACACCTATAATCCCAGCACTTTGGGTGGCAGAGGTGTGTTGATCACCTGAGATCAGGAGTTCAATACCAACCTGGCCAACCTGGTAAAACCCCATCTCTACTAAAAATAAAAAAAAAATATTAGCCAGGTGTGGTGGCACGTGCTTGCAATCCCTGATACTTGAGAGGCTGAGGCATGAGAATTGCTTGAACCCAGGAGGCAGAGGTTACAGTGAGCTGAGATTGCATCACTGCACTCCAGCCTGGGCAACCGCGCAAGACTCTGTCAAAAAAAAAAAAGAAGGAAAAAAAAGAAAAAGAAAGAAAGAAAAAGAAAAAGGAAAGGAAAGGAAAGGGAAGGAAGGAAGGCAGGAAGGAAGGAAGGAAGGAAAAAGAAAAGTGAGGGGAACAGGGAACTGGAAAGGTGAATGCTGACAATCACTGATGCTGAGTGGTGGTATGTAGGAATTCGTTTTACAATTCTACTTTTGTGTATGATGAAATTATAATAAAATTTCTTTTAAAGAAAAAAATAAAAGATTCTACAACAACTGAATACATTTCTCTGTGTTAAATGACTTAAGTCCTCTCTGGCCTCCCTTCTGCTAAAGTTGAGTCAGGCTAGGCGAGTATGCTTCTGCTGCATGGTTCCAGCTTCTGGAATATGCTGTCGAGCTTTCCTTTCCTCCATGGGGGTAAAAACAATATCACAGGCAGAGATTTTTGTAAACCCGTAGAATTCCAAAAGGCAGCCAATGTGAACTCTGGTGTTATCAGAAATTCAACAGAAAGGATGAAATGGTGGCATAAGGAATGTTACCTCTGGGAGCTCTGCTACACTCACGGATGTCAGGAGGGAAGGGTCATGCCGTGAGGAAACAAGTTGACGGCCTCAAGTGAAGCAGCACAGTCACTGCAACCCCTGGGGACACTGAATGGCAGGGGATTTCTATCCAGTTTTGTCCAAACAGACTAGTTTACTGAGCATGGTTTAAGCAGTGAAAACTGAAGTGCCTGGCATTTGACGGTTCTGGGAATACAGAGAACAGAGGTTTCGTTTTTTTTTCTTTCTTTCTTTTAGGTTTTGCACTCTGGGAACAGACATCCGTTTGTTAATGACTTTTGTTGGCTGTTGTTCAACAATAGGTGAACACATACTTGAAGTAGCCAGTAGCCACTATGTGCCAGGAGCTGTGCTGGGTGTGCGGGTTTCAAAGATGGGCAAACTGTGGTGACTGTCCCTGAGGAGCAATGGTCTGGGAAGGGAGACCAAGGAACAGACAGGTAATCTCAATGGAATTGCCAAATATCAGAAGCACAGAGCCCTTCCCTAGCCTTCTAGTCCTCACTCTTCCTTGAAAACCCAAGTTCTCACCTGGGCCATCTACAGGTGGAGTTCATTTCCCCACCCCCATCGGGCTGCTGCCCCACCACTCCACACATGCAGCTGGGGACACAAACGTCCTTGATGGCACTCGATGGTTATTGAAACAGGTCAATAACCAGTTCCCAGACTTCCCTTTTTCTTGACTCTGTCTCTGATGGGTTGAAACCCTACATCCTGGTTGAAACACTGCATCCTGGTAACATGACACCCACGGCTTTCCTCCCTGCAGCTGCTGCTTCTCAGTCTCCTCTGCCACTTGTGCTGTAACATGGTCCTAAATGCTGGATTCCTCCGGGCTCTGCCCTGACCCCTTGGCTTTTCCTCTTGTGTGGTTGCAGTCGCTATCTCTTTGGCTACAGTCCCTGAACCCACAGCCCTGTGCCTGGGCAGGCTCACGTGCACTCACTAGTTCTACCAGTGTGTGGCTCTGGTACGTCCATCACCTCCATCTCCCTGCCCACACCAGCTCTCCCTTCAGGGAGCTCCCTTACCCCGCTCTGGCTGCACAAGGAACCCCTCTGACTCCTCCCCCTCCCTCAGGCGCCCGTGCTCCAGCCTTCACCAGGCCAGGCCAAGCCTTTTCTCTAGATTCCTCTCAAATTTCTCAGCTGGTCTCCATCCCCATGGCCGCCACCACAGTCTGTGCCCCCATCTCGCTTGGATGACTGCTTCCTACTGGTTCTTCCAACCAGACACACTCACACACACATTCTCTACTTCAAAAGTTCCTGTTCTGCCTCAGGCCTCTTCTGAAGCCTGGTGTGCAGCATTCATGGGAACGCCAGGAGGACACATTCCCCAGGCTCTGCTGGTACCTGGGTCTCGGGGTCGTCGGAGCCCAGGCTGGCGGCCCCCAGCTTGACCACCTCTGCGAGCTGGGTGATGGTGGCTGCCGAGGACTGGGCTGCCTGGGCCAGCTTGTCGGGAGTGGACGCAGCTCCTGACACAAGGAGTTTCGTGTCCTCCACCAAGGCCTTGGCTGTCTTCAGAATGTTCTCCCTGGGAGAGCCAGGAGGGCAGGGGAGAGAGGGAGAGACAGAGGGCAAAGCTTGATTACTTCAGGAAGAAAAGAAATCCCTCACCGGGGGCTTTTGTTAAAGGGCTTTGAGGAAGAGAAGTGCTGTGTTACACTTCCCCTTACCAAGGGACTCTCGTCTTGCACAAATGCAAAACCGGGGGCTGTGGGGAGAAGAAAGTCATCCGGTATTCACTCACACAGCCCACTGACGCGAAAACTTCAGTGACACAGTCAGGCCCACCAATCTGGCTCCCTTCCCAAGCCCTATAGTTCAAGGAAAGGTCAGCTTCTTCTCTGTGGCTCCCACTGCCCCTCAGAATACTTCACAGCTCCAGCGACTGTGAGGACACATGGGCTGAAGCACCTTGTCCAGGATCAGAGGCTGGGTTTGGGAAGGGACAACAGAGCTCTGGGAACCTCCTCCCTAGCCCAGCCCTTAGCTTGCAGAGGGGAAGAAAGGTGTAAAACATGTGGTGAGGTTTCAGGAGTCCCTGAAGATAGACAGAGAAGCAGATAGAGAGGGCCAGTGCAAGCTCAGCAGAGACAGAGGGTTTGAGTCCCACCTCCCAAAACAGAGCTTAAGTGAAATATGCCTGCCACCGCCACTCCCAATCCTGCTACAGTTGGCCAGCAGTTCAAGGAACAGCTCTCTGTCTCAGAAGGTGGCAGGTCTTAAAGCTGTCCTTTGCTGGAGAGATTGGATTTAAGGCTGTCAAAGGCAAAGCTCGAACATGACACTGTGTTTACGGCTGGCAAAAGGGGCTTACTCTGATTACATGGTTCACTTTCCCTGCTTGTGCATCTTGTTGAAATCAAAACAGATAACCACATTTCTGGCTCCCAGGTGGCGTCTCCAAGTCGATCATGAGTTTCAGGGCAGGCCAGCCTGAACCTGGACCCCCACATACCTGTGGTCTGCAAAGGTCTCACTGTTCTCTGCATTCAGTGTCCCTGCCGTTGCAAACATAATGGTGGTGTCCAGGTCGGCAATGATCCCCGACACTGCAGTGGCGGCTGTGATGCATGCTTGGGTTCCCTTGTTCCCAGCCTGGAGAGCCCAGAGCACCAAGGAGACCTGTAGGCAGAAAGGGAATGTGGGAGGAGCTGGGAAATGGAGCGGACTGGACCTAAAAGCAGATTCTGAAAATACTGAACTCTCTCCTAGGAGCTGACGTAGCTTAGGGGTTAATGGGACACATCTGAAGTCAACAGCCTTGGTCTGAAAACCAGCTTTGCCATTTACAGGCCACATGACCTTCTTTACCTCTCCAAATCTCAGTTGTGTCATCTGTAAAATGGGGCCATTATTTCTGGCCTAACAAGGTTGTTGAGAGGATTAAGTATAAAAAAAAAATCTGTAAAGTGTCTGGCAAGGCCTTTGGCATACAGTAAGTGCTCAGTAGAGGGCAGATGCTGCTATTTATTCAATTACTGCTATGTTTCTGAAACCACACAATGGGATAAAGGATTAGGCTCCTATGAAAGGTGTGGAGATTACATCCCCTTTTATTAGGTTTTCAGTAGAAACAGACCACTGCTAGCATTCACCGCTCCCTCGCTGGGATGGAAATTCTCCAGCATGGAGCTCAGAAGGGCTGGAGTCCAGAGGGCATCTGTGCATGTGACCTCTCCCTTCCAACCCTTTGAGCTGTCGCCCACCCACAAGCCATCATTTTAGTGCCCCGAGGGTCCAGCAAGTTCACTCTGGTGTCTTCCATGTCAGAAATCCTGTGCTGTCACCCCTCACCTGTCACGTATACCCTCACTGCCTCGAGATGCTTTCCTATGACATAAACCCAACCACACTAACACCCTGCTTCCCAGTCTCCCCTGGCTGAGCTCCCTTTCTGGTCACGTGTCTGCGTCACCTGGCTCTCATCACACCCGCCAGCTCCTGACTTCCCCAACACTTCCACCTCTGCACCCTGGTCTGTGCTCTGGCTGCAATGCCTTCCCCTCTCTCCCCCAGCCACTGAACTACTTGCCCTGCAAGATGCCAAAGTAAAGGAAGAAGGAAAAGCCACCAAGCACAGATGCATCATCCTGTGCCTCATGCAGCTCAAAACAGCTGAGCCCTGGACACCCCCACTTGCTCTCCTCTTGCAGAGAGAGCCCTGTCTCCCGGGATCCCACAGCACACTGTTCTAGCCCTCAGGATAGCCACTCCATGTGTAAATCGCATGTGTCAGGCTAGTGGCTGGAGGCTCTTTGAGGCCAGGAGCCCTTGTATTAATGTCTGCGCGCACACACCCGCTACCCTTGACTATGACTGACCCAGAGAAGAATCTGACAACACTGTATACATGTATTTCTCAAAACATGCTCACCAGGGCAGGGGAGTCGCTGTGTCAGCAAGAGGCACAGAGTATGAGATACTCTGTCCCCTGTGCTGCTTAGATCTCAGCAGAGGCTGTGGACACGGTCTGGCAGGAAAGGCACAGGCACCATTTCCAGGGCACCTACCACATTCCAAGACCAGCCCACACGGAACTGTTTCTCTTCTTCACCTGCCTGACTTTCTTTTAAATGCTACCAGGTCTTACCAGGAAAAGACAAGTCACACTGGCATAGATCTGGCCTAGAAATGAGGTATCCAGGTTCCGGAAAGCCCCTCAGAGGATGGGTGACAAAGGCCAAGATGAGTATTGCTGGAAGCCTTCAGGGGTGTGTATGTGTGTGGGAGAGAGACATTCTCAGCCCGGGTGAAAGAAAGAGAGTCCAAAGATAGCATCCCACCCTCTGAGAAAGGTGTGCAAGCCAGCAGGTGTTTATTGAGTATCTGCTACTCCTTAGGGGCTGAGGACACAAAGGCAGGTAAGTCATGACTGTGTGTGGGTGCATTATACACACCATCAAGGCATATAACAAGACACAAGCCACAGAGTGCAGGATGTGCAGCAAGAAACAGTCCAAAGGCTAGTTGCTAAGAACCAGCCACCTCCTCCCCTTTGGTGATCCCTCCCGCTGTCCTAAATCCAGGACCCACAGCTGGGAAAAGTAGCAGGGCCAATGCCAGCTCAGGAAGACCATGCTGCTTGGCCACCGTCTTCCTGCAAACACTATGCAGCTTGGACCCCTCTCCTCCCTCCCTGGTGCTCCTGCTACAAGGCCTTTTATAGCGGAACTTGGCAAGAACAACTTCAATAACAAGAAAGGGCTTTGAAAGGAAGGCAAATGCCTTCCTCCAGCTGAGAGATTTATTTCGTCTGTGGAGTCCCAGGAGGCTGCACAGCCCTCTGGGCTACCGGAGAAGGCCAGACTGTGGCTTGGCCTCGGGGAAGGCCACGGACAGAGCAGCCTCTGTGGCAGCAGCTTCCAGTTGAGGGTTCCCCCTGTCCACCCCTCAAGTCTGTTGCCAAGTTTCTAAATGGGACAGAGCTCTATGTCCTATGAACCAGAGTGAAGGGAAGGGGAAAAGCCATCAAGCCTGGATGCTTTATCCTGTACCTCAGGCAGCCTGCAAAACAGTGACCTGAAAAATGATTCCCAGATGAAAAGCAAAGCAAAAGACTCGAATACTGGGGGAGAACAGAAGAGCTACTTGAGAATGAGGAAACATTCAGAGTGGGGCATGGTTAACTGGGAGAAACTGCCTGGGGGAAAAGAAGTTTGGAGCAAGGTTTCTAGAAAACAGTAGCTGGATTTATTAAATGTTTAGCTGTGTCTGGCACTGTACCAGGCGCTTTTATGCCTATCACCATACTAAATCTCTGCAGTTCTATGAGTCAGATGTTATGTATTTTTATCTTCGTTTTACAGATGAGGAAATCGAGGTGTGGAAAGGTGAAGTACCTTTGCTAAGATCTTAGAGCCGTGTTCACTATCCCATGGGAATCTATCTACAAACAACTGTCTTTAGAGTCAGAAAACCTACTGCAAGTTTCTGCTTCCTCACAAAGGTATGCCACTGCCCCATGTGGCCTAACCCTCCCCCACTTCACTGTCTCATCTGCAAATGAAAGAGGTCACACCAAAGGGCTTTTCACTCCTCCTGACTCAGCCCTCAGCATTTAGGAGCCTCCTTGAGAAGGAAGAAGGTGTCAACAGGGGTTGCAGGAAAGGGCTCCCGCTCCAGGCCTCCCCAGACGAGGGGCTCCTGGTGGCTGATGGGGACTTTAATACAATCTGCCCTCGGGACAGCCCTACAAGAAGGGGGGAGTGCCAGGGCCCAGCCTTCACAGGACAGTCCTTCTAAGTCCTCAAATTCTCTGGGCCTAGGAGCACCCCAGCTCCCTGATGCACTCCATTCTTCAAAGAACCTGGGCAATGGGGAAGATCAGGGCGAGACAGCTGAGTCAGCTGGGTTAGTTTCCTGCTTTTGTCCCTGATTACAGCAGATTACTGACAGCCAGCCCAAGTTCCTGTGGCTCTGACCCGAGGTCTGCTCCTTACCTTCTCCGTGACGGCGCGGGCGCACTCGATCAGCTCCTTCTTGGTGTAGCTGTCCGTAGGGCAGACCTGGAGGGCCCCTGCCTTCTGCACCAGGAAGATACAGCCGTGGCCCAGGTCCTGCACGCGAGTGCGAATCTGGAATCCGATCTGCAGAGGCAAGCCCAGGATGGGGAAGGAGAAGCGTGATGGACCCTGCCATCGAGGCCTTCCCTACGTGGAAAATTTCTCCTACGTCCTATGGGAACCTGGCTAGGAAAATTCCACTCCTATTAGGAGTCTGTGTTTGTTGAAGTATGGAATTTGGTCGATTTTGCTTCCCTTTTTAGAGACTATAAAATGCCCAGTCTCTACCTAGCTAGCCTGTATCTTGCGGTCCTAGCTTAATACCTGCCTGATACATATCTTCCTGGGTTTATAGCTTATCTCTTCCTCCAGCCACCTAGTAAGAATATTAAATAGATGAACTCTGTGGGACAATTATATTATTTATTCGACAAGCATTTACTGAGCCCCTATTGTGTGTCAAGGCCTCTTCTAAGCAGGTAATGGGTTTAATTTCATTTATTCTTCACGGCAGCTCTAGAGGGTAATGAGAGATTCAAAATGTGGTTTCCCTATTAAGCATATTTTGAAGTGGTCAGATTCTTGCAAAATTGGTATGTTTATCAACCCGAACACCCCTTCCCCAGCTGTACCCCATGGGGACAGCAACCGTATCAAGCCCAGGCTTCCTTCTATCAGGCCAGGTTTGAGGTTTCCTTTAAAAGGAAACCAGCCAGGTGCAGTGGTTCATGCCTGTAATCCCAGCACTTTGGGAGGCCGAGGTGGGTGTATCACGAGGTCAGGAAATCGAGACCATCCTAGCTAACACAGTGAAACCCCATCTCTACTAAAAATACAAAAAATTAGCCGGGTGTGGTACCCCGTGTCTGTAGTCCCAGCTACTTGGGAGGCTGAGGCAGGAGAATCGCTTGAACCTGGGAGGGGGAGACTGCAGTGAGCCGAGATCACACCGCTGCACTCCAACCTGGGTGACAGAGTGAGACTTCGTCTCAAAAAAAAAAAAAAAAGGCACATTTTTAGAGCTAAAAGCTCAGTGGGCACACATTCTTTTAGTAACTCCTGGATTATAAAAAAGCTACTTTGCCTAAGAGAGGCCAAATGGGCTCCACTGAGGATTAGCTGCCAGCTGTCTCCTTTAAGGTATAATAAATTCCACTTCCACCTCCCACGAAGTCTGCATTCCTCCGGCCACGTTTCACATCAAATTTCATTCTGGTCTGATCAATACAGCTGCCATAAATAATCTGCTTTCCAGCCTAGGTAGGCAACTAAAATCAAACCAAAACAAAACTTGAAGCATGAGCCAGTGTTATTTTCAAGAATCTATAACAGCTAGAAGCTGCGGCTTTTGTCCTTCCAGCATTTATCAGGAATAGTTACAAAAAGATTTCAGGCATTGTAACACCTGGGAGATTTTTGGCCACCTGGATGCTTGATTCCAATACCATCTCGTTAGTCATGGTTTAAGGAAGGGTGATTTTGGAAAATGAGGAGTGTGCAATTGTTATTTCTTGTATTATTGAAACACTGCTTTTAGGGAAAAAACCTTCTTCTAAACCTGTAAGGCCCAAAGAACTTTTAAATCCATTTAGTAGAATATTCTCATGATTGAGAAAGTTGAGCTTCTGCTCTTTTGGGTGTCTTTATAGATTTTCTTTTTTTTTTTTTTTTAAAGGTAAACAGTCTTGCTCTGTCACCCAGGCTGGAGTGCAGTGGTGCGGTTTTGACTCATGCAACCTCCGCCTCCCGGGTTCAAGCAATTCTCCTGTCTCAGCCTCCCAAGTAGTTGAGATTACAGGAGGCCACCACAACATCCGGCTAATTTTTGTATTTTTTTTGTTTTTGAAAGTAGAAACAGGTTTTCACCATGTTGGCCAGGCTAGTCTTGGACTCAAGTGATCTGCCTGCCTTGGCCTCCCAAAGTGCTGGGATTACAGGTGTGAACCAGGTGCCCAGCCAAGCTTCTGCTCTTTTGGGTGCCTTCTATACACCTTCATACACCGGGTACTACAGACTACAGATGCTTCATAATTAAGCAGGGCTATCTTGCTGTTGACCTCCATGCGGAATACAACATAAGCAGTACCTCTGAACTGCACACCATGGTAGCTCTGCACACAGGTTTGGATGGTGCAGCAGAAAGGCTGCAACTGAGAAGGGAAAAACACTGCCATTCAGCCCACACAAATGTAATGTCATTTAAATATATGTGTTTGCTGGACATGTTTGTTGGTTTGAAAATAATGTTAAGCTGAAGCTGGAGTATACCCCACTAAAATTTTAAACAATCCAGATCTTGAAGTGTTCCAGATCCACAGTGTTGAAACCTAAGTATTTCAGGGTAATATACTCTAGAGGTGAGGGCTCTGAGGTCACTGATGACCACAGATCTTTAAAGGATAAAGTACTGCTGAAAAGGTCAGGTAAGAAGAAAATGGAGTTAGAAACATTTATAGAATTTCAAGGTAAACAAAGATCTTACCAGTTTAACTTCTCCATCTTATAGACAGACTGAGCCCCAGAGAAGTGATATGATTTGCCTAAGATCACACAGCTAGTCCTTGGCAAAACTAGGTGAGAACCCAGGCCTTTCACCCTGAGCACAGTGCTCTACCCAGGAGATCAGTGTTTTTCTAACTTCCTGGATTCTTCTACTTAGCAGCAGAGCCCTTCCTGTCACTCTCCAAATTAAATCTCCTGTGGATCTCAATGTGTCAAATAAATAGCAGTAATGAGTTATTAGTATGCTCTTCCTTTATGAGTTAAAATGCATATCTTTGACACAACAAAAATCCAAAAATGAGACTGAGCGAACCAAAGTTTTACAGATAAGGTTATGGAGGCTAGGGAGTCTCAGCCACCAAATTTTTTCTGTAGTTTGCTTTGGTGACACAGTGTTGAGAAAATGCTGTTACATGCATAGATAAAGCAAAGGAGAGCAGTTTCCTCCCAGCTCTGGACCACTGCAGGCAAGGCGGAAGCAGCACCAGCCTGAGATCAACACAAAACTACTCAGCAGCCAGAAGCAACGCACCGCTGGCCCCCAAGGGGTTCCCATTAGGCCTAGATCACACTCAAAAGGTCCTCTCTGCCTCCCACATGAGTGAAAGGTTGAGAGCAAGGGCAGTTTTTCCTAACAGTTTCAACAATAGTTAAATTAAATTTAAAAAGTGACACTAGGAGCAAGCACACAGAACTTCCTCCGTAGGCCAGAGTTTTGAAGAACATGGTGTGAAACCACACTGCTAGAAGAGACTCACAAATCTCTTATACCTGTGGCTGCACAATCCTATTTGGACGGCACACGGGAGCGATGCAGTGTTATCAATGAGAAGTTGAAATGAGCTTCACCCACTGACGTTCATGGGCCAGGAGGGCTGAATCTAAAAGGAAGGATGGGATCTCAGGATTCCCAGACAGCCCTCTTCTCAACCTTTCACCCCATGAGGGCAGCAGAAAGGACCAGGGACCTTGCTTCCAGCTCTGCCTTCTTCTTGGGAATCTGACTCTGGGTGAGCCCACTTAGCCTTGAGGAGCCTTTGTTCCCTCCCCTGTGACTAAGGACAGAAGCTATGTCTCATTCCCAGGGCTGATGGGATAGCCAAACCAACAGTGCTGGGATTACAGGCACAAGCCACCGAGGAAATTCATTTTTTGAGTCTGTATTGAAAAAGATGAGATTTAGACTAGGCTCAGAGTCTCATGCCTGTAATCCCAGCAGTTTGGGAGGCTGAGGTGGGTGGATCACTTGAAGCCAGGAGTTCGAGACCAGCCTGGACAACATGTGAAGCTCTGTCTCTACTACAAATATAAAAATTAGCCAGGCATGGTGGCATGCTCCTGTAATCTCAGCTACTTGGGAGGCTGAGGCAGGAGAATTGCTTGAAAGCATGAGGTGGAGGTTGCTGTGAGCTGAGACTGTGCCACTGCACTCCAGCCTGGGTGACAGAGCGAGATACCATCTCAAAAAAAAACAGAAAAAGCAAAAAAACAGATAAGGAATTTAAAAATGCTAAGCTTCTCCATGCAATACTACTCAATAAATATGACTGACCCACAGGGTGATCCAATGAACTACCAGTGTTTATTAGAAAGGAATGTTGCTCAAAGACAAAAAATGTGGGGTTTTAAATTGGCAACTTTAGAAAAGTGTTACTTGAGCCTCAAGAAAAACCCTCAATCCCTTTCTTGTGGAAATAAAAGTAAAACGGAGAAAATCATCTCCTGATTTTGTGCCTTGAGGGAAATGAAAAGCCTGGTCTTGATGAAGTTTTGGATGTGATTCCAATTGGAGGGCGTCTAAGGAATCCTGATCACCTTTCCTCACTGCCTCAAACAAAACAAAACACACTGGTTTTTCCTAGGCCTTAAAAACAACTACATCTGATCCCAGGTCAAATAAAATTTGCTTGGGATAGCTTATGAAAGTTGGAAAGGCAAGAATGGAACTTATCTGACAATGACAGAAAACAAGGAAGAAAAAAATGGCTGGGCACAGTGGCTCACATCTGTAATCCCAACACTTGGGAGGCTGAGGCAGGTAGATGGCTTGAGTCCAGGAGTTTCAGACCAGCCTGGGCAACATAGTGAGATCCTGTCAATACAATAATTAGCCAGCCACGGTGGCACACATGTGTAGACTCAGCTACTTGGGAGGCTGAGGTGGGAGGATTGCTTAAGCCCAGGAGGGAGGTCAAGGCTGTAGTGAGCTGTGATCGCATTACTGCACTCCAGCCTGGGCAACAGAGCGAGACCCTGGCTCAAAATAATATTATTATGAGGTTGGTGTAAAAGTAATTGCAGTTTATGCTACTAAAAGTAATGGCAAAAACTGCATTTACTTTTGCATCAACCTAATGAAACAGTGGGTCCAATGGCAGCGGGGCATCATTTTCCCACCTCCAGCATGTGTGTCTTAGGGTGGAAAATTTTAGAGAATTCTAAAGCAGACATCCATTTCATCTGGGGGAAAGGGCTGTGGTTCTCACCACAGGCGCTTAACAAACGAGTGTGCCAGCTTTGAAGGCATCCAGTATTTCAAGTGGTTACTGCACATTTTCCTCTAGACAAAGCTGTCGTTGCTACATCTTTTCCCCAGGATTTACATTTAGAAGTTGTGGCTCATGGGATTTCAATTTCTTTCTTCTTCTTTTTTAAGGGGAAACTAATCTTAAATTGCAAAGCTGCCAGAGGCTTTTAACTTTCCCAAAGAAAGAAGTTTTCACAGTCATGTTAACAAAGGTTTGAATTTTCCATGGAAAAAAAGCAGATAAAGCTCCTGCTTGATGTTCCAGGGCAGACCTGTGACTTTTCCTGTAATTGTCACATGCTGGAAAAGACCAAAATGCTGACCTTGCACAGCCGACTGCGGGACTGCAGCGGAGGGGGCAGCTTCTTACTTCTCCTCGATATAAATATTTTCACATGCTGTGATGGGGAGCCCTCTTGGGTACACAAGTAATTCCATGGTCTTGGAACAAAGAACTACATTGCTTCAAGGATCTCCTAACCTTCTCAGTTCTCCCCCAAATATCTCTCTGGCAAATGTACACAAAGTATTTTCCTTAGCAAGCCACTGGAAATTTTATATTCTCTCTGCTCCTGTGACTCCAGGTCACACTGCTCTCATGTCTGGAATGTAAAATACATCTCAAGATATAACAGTGAAAAGGAAAACCTTAATGAAAATGTCAGCTGCTACCAATGCAGGGTCATTAACCAAAGTAACCTGTTGTGCTTTTAGCAACACATTCTCTTTCCTCACCACTTTGCCATTATTTTACATTTTGCTTCAAAGGTCTTTGAAGCAATAAAAAAAAAATCTGCTTGTTTCACACGTCGGGTGGGTAGTTTATAAGAACTCAGATGTGGAAAGGGCCCCACAGACAATTCAGGGAGGCCAGTAGTTAAACTAACCAAGGCAGATGGTGGTAGGTTCCATTTTTAAAGGTTTCTGTGGACAGAGATCCAAACCTCCCTTGCCAGACACTTCTTCCTTTTTTTTTTGAGATGGAGTCTCACTCTGTTGCCCAGGCTAAAGGGCAGTGGTGCAATCTCAGCTCACTGCAACCTCCATCTCCTGGGTTCAAGTGATTCTCCTGTCTCAGCCTTCCAAGTAGCTGAGATTACAGGCATGCACCACCACGCCCAGCTGATTTTTGTATTTTTTGGTAGAGACAGGGGTTTCACCATGTTGGCCAGGCTGGGTCTTAAACTCCTAACCTCAAGTGATCCACCCTCCTTGGCCTCCCAAAATGCTGTGATTGCAGGTGTGAGCTATCATGCCCAGCCCACTTTTTCCTTCTGTCCAAGCAAACTTTTCCTTACTGTAACATAAATTCTCTTACACTCGTTTATGGATTTCAAAATTATAGGTTAGTCAAATGAATGATAAATGTAGATGATCTTACTAAAACAGGGAGTCTACTGTTTAAAAAATGATAGGCCTGTGTAAAGAATCTCAATGTGGGTATCTGATAACTCTTTTTTCTTGGTAGTGACTTCACACTCACTGCAAATAGAATTATTCATGCTACAGCCTAAACAATCAATTATTCTAATATCTCAAAATGCAGGCACTGTTAGAGACTTAAGTAATCTCATGCTAAATATATATGTATGCAAGTACATATATATATGGTCTCCTATTTACATGCATTGTTACCACACATTAGAAAGTGATTTGTTTTGGGTCTTCATTTTTGTAGTATCTCCGGGAGTCTCTGAAAATACATACTTAGACTTGACTCTCAGGAGCAATAGCAACATTGAGTAACTTGGGGACAGTGACTGTCACTATAAGGAGAAGAGAAGACCAGTTACAATTTTCTGCCTTGACAGCTCAGTTCATTTAGGAACGTCTTGAACAGGGTTTGTGCTCAATAAACAGCTTGCTGAATTTCACAGAATATAATTACCTTTATCTTTCAAGTGTCCCTGTAATCCACTCCATTAATCTTCATTTTAAATTGAGCTTCCTTTCTGTAGGAAGCCATGTGGTTCCCCAAGCCCTGGACTCCTCCTGTGTGACTCCTCCTGTGTGTTCACACTGATACAGATGCAGTAAGGCTCCCTGGAGCCGCACCTGACCTGCGTCCTTCCCAGTGGACCACCCCATTAGAGGTATCCGAGATGGCAGCTCTTAGAAAGTGGCCTCTGGGGCCCAACTTTTGCTACTGTTAGACTCTTATGGGTGCAGGCATTCTAAAGCCAAATCTACACTGGCCACTAAAGAAACCTGGTCAAGGAAAGGCAGGAAAGTAATAAAGAGTCCACAGGAGGTATGGGGGCAGGGATCTGGGCCAGTTCTTAGCCACCCAGAATATTCAGGCAAGACTTTATTTCATGAAAGTAGCTCTTTCTAGGGAGTGGAATAGCTAATTCTCAAACTTGCATCTTTCGACTCTTCTGTGAATCTTGGGAAAACAAAAATAATTGTGGGGGATGTGCTAAGTGGAGTAGGAAATGACAACATGGCAGCCCCAAACTTGGGCATGCTAATAGAGACAGCAGGTGATGGGTCTAGGGACAGGGGACCTGGCAGAACATTATATACAAAGTCCTTATGTCTGAAAGCCCATATCCAAGTTCTTGGCCAGTCTGCCCTATAAGGAGCAGTGAGCCTTGAGCATAGCCTGGGGCTAACTGGTCTGGACCTGTACTGTGCAGTGGTGGGGATAAACCAGGCTCTGGTTACTGGGCTGGGTGTTCTAGAGCAGAGCTAAGCTATGAAGAAATACCCAGGAGTAGACACCAGTGTGTGTGTGCATCTTAAAATAGGGGTCTTAAGGTGGCAGACCTCCTCTGGTTCCGCCGTGGCTGCTGCCATCTGGCCCTGGAGAGCCAGGTGCCCATAGTCACTGGTCATTTGTGAAGCCAGTCCTCCCAACTCCTCCGGGTTAGTAACCGACTTAGTCATCTGGAAAAAGAAAACAAGCAAGACACACACACACACACACACACACACACACACAGACATACACACAGAGAAAAGCATGAGAACCATGTGTTAATATCACTAGAAGCCAAAGTGTTTCATTCACTTTTAAGCTCCTGAGGGGTGAAGGCCAGGCCTTGCATTTGGGGCTAGATGCTGGAGAGGGCAGTTCAAGCCAAGCCCATGCTGCATTGCACACAAAAGGCCAGAGCCCTCGCAGGGCCCTGCTTAGGCCACAGGTTCTGGCTGGGCCTGATGGGCACATGCTTAGGGTTTGGGCAGTGCAGTGTAGAGCCAACCCTCAGGGTCTGCCCTCTGGCAGGTGAGCAGACCAGCCCCTGGCCAGCCGTGCCCTGGGGGGCCACCAGAGGAATTCCCCCTAGAAACCCCCAGGAGGCACAAGCCCTGTGCGCTTCTCACCCCTGGGCCCAGGCTTCTGTGGGGGGCTAATCTGATCTCTGGGTGGCCAGAAGCAGGTCCCACCCAGGCGAGAAAGGGCATGAGGACAGGGTTGTTAAGAAAACCATGAATGGGAAGTGAGGCATAAGCCAATATTTTGGAGGAAGAAACTCATAGAGGACACAGCTTTGCCATAAATTTGTGCCAAAGAATGACAAGGTTTTAGCCACAAATTTAGTTGAGTAGTGTGTAGCTGACATGGTCAAGTTCTACCTTTATTATGAAGATACTCATTATTTTTCCGTTTCACAGTCTGATGCATCTCAATTCTCTAAGGTAGCTGGCATGCTAGTTTCTACTGTTTCCTCTTCCTCTGGACAAAAATACCTCTTAATTCTCACAAAAGCAGTTTTAATCTGCCACCCAGAAGGGTGTCACTGTCCCTCATCAAGGGGTTCCTCCCGCTCCACCTCCTCTTGCTCTGGCTAACAATACTGTCTCTTTCTTTGTGGCCTTTAAGACCTAGATTTTAAACAGCCTTTTAAAATGCCTTTTGAATGACTCTCCATCCATCAAGGCAGGACAGGAATGTCTACCCCATCTAAAGAATGTGTACAAAGACACGACCCAGGCTTCAGGCTGAGATGTGACCTCCAAGGAACGCACACTTAGCTGCACAAGAGTGAGCAATGCCACATGCTGTTCTGCTGTACCTGCCAACAGGTGCACTAGGAATCTGGGCATCCTGACGGGGTGAGGAGGGCCTCTTTCACACAAGGAGCCAGGCCAGTTATCTCAGGAGCAGCCATGCAGCCTGAGGCTGGGCTCCTTAACATCATGGACACCCAGGGTCAAGCCAGGCCAGCCCAGAACCTGGCTGGGGAGACATTCCAGAAACACCATGAGGCCACTCAAACATGTTTCACCGCTGCTGCGCTGTGCTTCCTGTTCATCAGGAATCCGCGCTGAAGGGCTGCTGGCTCAGACCTATGATCCGTCCCCTATGCTCCCCTGAGGAGGACAAGACTGGGCTCAGCTCCAGCTTTTCACCAAACACTGAGATGGGTGTACCATTCCCGAGCCCGAATTCTTTTAAACAGCCTGGCACAGTCACAGAGTTTCCATGAATGAATGGCAGCAGCAGCCAGGGACGACTTTGTGGTCCAAGCTCAACCTCTAGTGGACACATGATTACATGACAAAACCACTCAGAGAGGGCCTGGGCACAGCAACCACATGGTGGCTCATTCTGGTCACTCCCGCTAGGAAGGCCCTTTGATTTCTCAATGCAGGCTTATGTGGCAAGTATCAAAGAGACCTCTTTTGAACTTTTATCTTATGGCATCTGAGACTTCAGAAGTCAATAGAAACTTTTTCTACGGACACTTATTAATTCTTTGGGGACAACATCTGTCATCTTTCATATAACTGCTTAACATATCAGAAAGCATTCACTGTGTCTCAATGCCATTCATATCTAAGGATCTGTATAATAGAGTTCTGGTTGCATTTCATTTTAGCAAAAAAACCCAAACAAAACAAAACAAAAATTTACCTCCAAAAGTTGTATGTCTTCTACCGTCGGGAAATTTGTTTTCTTTTTACATAACTATTCTGTTTCATTTTGCCTGAAAGACTGGCAATGCCTTACTGTCCAAGTATTATAACTTGATGTCATCAGATAATCTCATCTCTGTTCTATTTTATCCCCAAATATCTTGTCTTGTACTGTTATTTCAATCTATTAAAAACATCTCAAGTTCTTTATGAGGTGAATAGGATTTGTCTCCTTTCTCCTTAACTACAAGCTCCTTGCTTTCCCCGTCTTCTCCTTTCCCCTCCTTCCTTTGCTCCTCTGTCCTCATGCCCAAGTCTCTGTCATCTTCGATTCCCTCTTGTGGCTTTTTCATGACAGAAGAACTGCAGCAGCCTGGGACTAGGGCACACAGGCAGCCAGAGAGACCACAGGGAACGGACAGAAGCTGGAGCCCCGGAGGCACTAGAGAGGGGTCTGGGCTCTCTCTCCCACACAGATCTGGGATTTGCAGGCTCAGTGGCGGCCATGGATACAAAGGCAATCACCAGTAGGGAGGGCAGCTCTCTCCCCTCTTACCATTTCCTGAGCTGTCACCGCAATGGCTTTGGAGTATTTAACCACAGTTGTCTGATAGTCGACAAATGTTCCCTTTGGTTCTGGAGGAGTGCCTTCATCCAGCTACAGAGAAGAGGAAAATAATCCAAAGGTCATAAGAAGCCTGCTGAAGCGTAGACTGTGTTTATCAGAATCAGGAACTTTGAAAAACAGCGCCTCAGAGATTCAACTGAATTCAACTGAATTACCCAACTTATGCAATTAGGACTTTAACAGAGGGGCACATAAGGCATTGAGGGTACATGGCAAGGAGAGGCCCCCAGCCTTGCCTGAGAGGAGTGGGAGGCCTTCCAGAGGAGTGACATTTCTGCCAAGTCTTACCAGGCGAGGAGGAGTCTGCCACATACAAAAGGTGGGAAAGGCATCCCAAGAAAAGGGAATAGAATTTAGGCACATGGAGGCGGGAGCCAGCCTGACACTTCTAGGGAAGTGCGAAGTGGTAGGAGATAAGGTGGGAGAGGAGGCGGACTCTCTGTCAGGAAGCTCTTCCCTAGGAATGGTGGAGCCAGTGGCTATCCCTGGAACCCTCCTTTATGAGTGCAATCAGGGAACAGAAGGAATTAGAAGCACTAGGAATAAGTTGTTGTTCACCTGACTATAAATGCAATAGGCAAGATCACTGTGGGGCGGAAGAACTGAGGCAATGGGACTATGTCCCTTGAAGACTTGGGGGACATACTGGTATAGATTTGTATTTGAGATCAGCTTCCAAGGCTTGTGAATGAACCTTGGGCTGGTTACTTCAACTCTGATTTCAGGTCCCTCAGTGTTAACTTCCAGGCATCACATGGTTACAGTAAAAATCAACATTACACCTGGTCAAGAACTACATACAGGGAGCGGAGCAGACGACCATGATAAGGTGGGTGCTGATGATAACGATGATAATGTCAATGATGAAGAAACAGGCAACCCATCTTTACCACCACCATTTTCACCATCACCACTGACTGCTGAATTGTATTCCAGGTGAAGAGACAAAGTGAACACAAATGAATATGGAAAGCGAGAGTCTAGTGAGGTCAGCCCGACCTGAACAGGAGGAGGCTGTGGACGGCAGGAGGAATGAGGCCGTATCTGTTTTACAGAAAACCTGGAAATCGTGAAGACTACAGTGGGCTATGGGGTAGGCAATGACACATTTGAGATTTCCTTGGTAGCTCTCTGCCATAAAGTTCAGAGTCAGAGAAGAGATTGGGGCCAAGCCGTCAATTAGGAAAATGTTAGCTGGGGACTTCAGTGAGAGCTACATGTCATGAGCAGGCACGAACTGCACTGTGAGTGAAAGAAACGTATCACTGTGGCCCTGTGCATGATGTGGCTGCAGAGCCAGGGTATAATTTTCACCCAACTATTAACCTAAACTCCACACTAGACTTTTTTTTAGCTTTCTCTATCAGGTAGAGAGATGCTGTAGCCCCATTTGGTGTAGACTGAACATGTTCTAAGCCCCAGACCACGTGCTAGGAGCTTGCATGTGAGATGTGACATCACCGCCAACATGCCAGGATGCTGGAGCTGAAGGGTAGCTCAGAGCTGTTGGCCACTGGCCAAGGAACCTTTAACTAGTCTGAGGACAATGGGAAAAGAAAGAACAAAGTAGTGACTAGGATTTCAATGGCATTTCTTTGAAAGAACTTTCCTTTATGCTGAGATTATAGCCTTCTCCTTTTTTGGGTGCTAACATGACCTTTCTTTTGTAAAACAGCAGTGATGTAGATAGCACAGTTTTTGTTTAATTTTCTTACTTGGCCAAAAACAAAAACAGAACAAAATGAAAACAAAAGATACCATATCACAAAATCCCACAGGATCATATTAACCTCGCTGAATGAGGAAATCAAGGTTCTGAGAGTTTGAGTGCCTGTCCAATGTTACCCAGAAAACTGATTACTTCACACTCACTTTTGAGTCTCCAAACCTCCTAGTGCTTAGATCACAAGAGAGAATCTCAAAGAGAAGCTCCAGAGTAGAAGCCCCCAAGTGTCAAGAGTCACATCCAAGTTAGAATTAATTTTAGGTACACTCGTGTTTTTCTTAATTTACTGCCTTTGAGAATTTCAGACAATGATTCCAATAGTATCTCAGTGTTTTAACCAAATTAACAATACTCTGAGAGACTATGCCAGCTAACACCTTGCTGCATAGGGACCCAAAGGACCTGAAACATCACTTAATACGAAGTTCCCAGCAACAGGCTGAGCAAAGGGAGAACGGGAATGGGGAAGAGGTGTTGTGTGATGCCCTGGATGTCAGGCCAGGGTACCTAAGAGTTTAGGGACAACAGTGAAACCCCAATTATATATTTTGCAGAACTGAGGGGGAAAGAATAGCTCTTGGCCTCTGCGACTTATGTTGGCCAACAGTTCCTAATTACTGCTATCAGGTGATACCAGACTTACTTCCAGCCCATCCAGAAGAATCAAATGTGTCTCTGGCTGAGACAGCATATGCTATACCACTGATGGCAGGTGGTGCAGGGCTGCTCTCTCTGTCCACAGCCCATCACAGTGCATAAGGCACAGGGTATCAAAGAAAGACTTTGGATCTGACGTCCATCTTCCTGGGATTTACGGAATCTTTCCCTACCATTTGAGTGATTCTGAAAAATATCTTCTCCCAAGAAGAAAAAGATTATCATTTGAATTTCTAATGTGCACCAAGAAACCCTGGGTTCCATTATTTAATGTGCTTAGGTAGATACATGGTTTATCTTCATGGTATTCTGATGTCCTGAAAACCATACAAATCCTGGCAACCAAACAAGGCCCTTATCCAAGGGCCTTGAGAAGAGGAAACTTTCACTCCTGTTCTGCCAAAATGTCCACATTTGCAGCATGAGAAGCCCACAGCAGAAAATGATGGCCAATCTGACAAAGCAGAGCCTGGGGTCTCTAAAGAGAGACACAGCATTCCATCCTGGGCTTGTTACGTTCGTTCTCAGGCTGATAATGACTACATAATGCTGAAGGATAATTATTCTAATTATAGTTTCAGCATATCATTTCTTCATGGAGATATGAACAACCAATCTTCTCTAAATTAGCAATTAAAGACTACTTATTATCCTGAAAAACCTTATTAATGTATTCACAATCTGACAATGGACATTTCAAAACAGAGATGATGTCTGAAATTCTTGGTATGCTGTAACAGGATGGCAATTAGATGTTGATGAATAAGCATTCATTCTAATGAATGTCAAAACTTACATGCCAAGTGAAGGATTCTTTGAGGGAAAGAACAGGAGATATGGAATTAAGGCTGTCTCCCATCATGTCACCCTAATGATCAGGCTCAACTGATGGGTCACTAAATGAGAAAATGATATTCATGTTCTCTTACATGTCGGTAGCCTACAAGAGTTTACTATCGGCTTTTGCATACGTACGATTTCAGTGGTTTCTGTGCCTGGCTGATATCAGAACCACAGGGAGCATTTCAAAATCGAGTATGTTAAATACAGCACGTTAAAATGTAACCCAACTGAGTGGGTTGAGGGTGGACCCCAGAACCTACATTCTTAAAACTCCACGTGATTCCAAAATAGCCATTCCAAAAACTAGTCCTTGGGAATCACTTTTATTTCATTTTGACAACTGTTTCCCCACAACAAACCCTATGAAGTAAATAATTATTTCCATCTTATAAATGAGAAAACCTATGCTATCTTTTCCATCTCCATCTTTTCCTTCATGTAAAATTAGAAGGAAGGGCACAACTGGCTTACAGAAGTAATGCATTAATAATAAAGAATAATATGCTGGATATATGACTGGACAGCTGTACATGAACCAGAACCTTCAAGAAAGGAAGAGGCTTGTGGCTTCATGAGCCTTGACAGCAGCTTAGAGAAAAGCAAGCAAGGCCCACATGTGAGGGAGATGAGGGGGTAGAGAGCCCTGGTGCCCATGCCCACCTTGCTCATGGCCTCTGCGATGGCATCCACCATGCCCCCAACCAGCCCCACTTCACTGGCGGCTTCGTTCAGTGTCACCATGATGTCGTCCACAGCTTCCTTCATCAGCTGGGCGGCCTCTGTGATGGCGTCATGGGTGTGCTGTGCCTGAGAAGGGAATCATGAAACATTTCCTTAAGCAGAAGCGAGAGGTGCTCAGTCTTCTAAGAAAATAACCTTAAAAAGAAGAATTTAAAACCATACTCCCACAATGGAGCACAGCAACGTATTCTATTTCTTCCCTTTCTTTATGTTTGGCCATTTGTTTGCAAAGTAAATAAAAATCAGAAAGACAAACAGAAAAAGATCTCTTTTTACAATCGAGGAAAAACTGCAATATTAAACAAAATCTTATGACATGACCAATTTTATATGTTACTATGTTACTACAGTAGAAAGAGAATACCAGAGGCCCCTAAATATACAAGTTGATACATTTAAAAAATAGTAATAGGCCCGGCACGGTGGCTCATGCCTGTAATCCCAGCACTTTGGGAGGCCGAGGCAGGTGGATCACGAGGTCAAGAGATCAAGACCATCCTGGCCAACATAGTGAAACCCCATCTCTACTAAAATATAAAAATTAGCTGGGCGTGGTGGTGTGTGCCTGTAGTCCCAGCTACTTGGGAGGCTGAGGAAGGAGAATTGCTTGAAGCTGGGAGGTGGAGGTTGCAGTGAGCCGAGATTGCGCCACTGCACTCCAGTATGGCACGTGGCAACAGAGCAAGACTCCGTCTCAAAAATAAAATTTAAAAAAGATAATAATGAAAAAATGTGCTCAAAATAAATGTACTTCTCTTCAAAGGTGCCCAACACACTCTAATTCCCTGTCTAAAGATAAGACTGGATTACAGAAATGTAGGTACATCTAAGAGAAATAAATCTGTAGAGGGCCTAATAGCCTTTGAAACTATGTCACACATTATATTGCCATGAGGCTGGAGAAATACATGGGGCTCTGCGGGCAAAGTCCGAGTACCCACCCATGCATTCCTTAGACCATACCAGGAAGCAGGTGTTTTACACCTGTGGCAAGCACAGAGTAGGGACTAGGTAAATGAATGAATGAAAACAATGAAACAATGGCAGTGCTGGGCTCCCTGAAAGACAACTCAAGTGGTAGCAAGATGCAGGGGGAAGCACCGAGGTGACAAACCTAGGTTCCAGTTCTGGCTCCACCACTGGCTAACTAGGGAAGTGGCCCTAGGCTTGGAGTCCTCCTAAGTAAAATGGGGAAAACCACAGCAGCACTATGTGGTGACGGGATGATATGGCTGCAGGCACCTTGTCATTTATAAGGGCTGTCTAGGAGGAGATCGTGCCCTTGCTCTGCAAAATTTGACCTAATGTCAGATATTTAGGGTCGGAATTGCATTACATCCAGGCACTGGGTCTACCTATGCTGTGGCTATGGTTGCCCTGAGCCACCTTGGGGGACAGTCGACTCTTCCAAAAGGCCAAAATGTTGTATCTTTACTTTGGTAAATGAGAAGGTAAAGAAGCCAGTGGCAAACAGGAAACGAAAACTCACTGAGTGACTTTCTAAATCACAAGAGAATTCCAAGAGGTTATGTGAGCCACAGGAATTGGCCCTGTCTGAATTGAAAACCCATAGGAAGCAAGGCAATTAATTCAAAATGACATCTGATGAGATGGAAAATATGTTGATCATGGGTGGTTATCCTTGATACTGTGTCAGGATACAACTCTCTTTGGGATGAGTGAAGTAAACGGGTAGTTTGGGTTGATAGCTGATTTCATGGCACAGAGAGGGTAAAACACAAAATGTGCAGATTGCTTTATTTTGATGATAGAATTGTGATACCTCTTGTACCTAGTCTTCAGAAAGAGCATCTCATACAGATACATTTGTGTGCATACAGAAGGTGAAAGGGAGGGTGCATATTTCTCTAAGTCTCATTTAGAATGAGATGACTGTTGGAGACACAAAAAGTGCCAGCAATTCTATACATTCATATTAAAATAAAGCATACATTCTGGGGGAGAGGGGAGTGCTGCTTGCCAAGGATCTGCACTCTCATGCAGGCTCAGGAAGGTTCAGAAGCAAATTTGGGAGGCAGCAGTAAGTCACAAAACTTTTTGAACTCCTTGGACAATTAAAGGACACTTGTCCCATACCAAGTCACCTAAATCTATAAAAGCATCCTTGCTCTTGACTAACCCAGAAATGAATTACCTCCCCATTCACTCATGCTGATGAATGCTCTAGAAGGCCTGCTCTCCTTCACTTCTCATGGTTAAGTTTTTTTTACAGATTCTTAGAGGATCAGCTCAGCATCTACCTCTTCTATGAAGTCTCCAATTACTCCAGGCCTCGCCCAGGGCCTTTTCTTCTCAATTCCAAAGGCAAGCCTCATCTTTATCAGACAGCCTAATCTCAAATCACACACACCTGCTAGTTGAGCTCAATCCTTTCAGATACCCAAAGACACAGTTGGATCTCAATTAAGGCCTGTTTAAACAACCCACAGCAATCTCATAAGTGGCCTCAGTGGGCCCAACAATGAGGTCGTTATTTTAGATTCCTGAGGGGTTCCTTGTTACTGTTCCTCATGGCACCACACAAGATAAAAATCAGATTCCATTCTTTTTTAGACACACGTCTGAAGTTCGCTTCCAAAGGAGCCTTGTTTCTTTATTACAGCGCTTCAAATACAAAGCCCAGGATAGCAGGCACAGACATCACAGGAGTATGGAAAAAATGGGAGAAGGCCACAGGGGAGCAGATTTCAACTTTGGTAGAGGGAGAAAAACAAGGAATAATTAGAACAGTGGAAAGGGCTGTTTCTGCTGGAGTGTTGCAGGCAGAATCTAGGGGGGCCCATCAAGGATGTTGCAGAAGGGAATTGGGTGGAGTGGGGGTGAGAGGAGAAGAGAGCTCTGTGGGGTAGAGAATATTGCAGAAGAGAGCTCAACGGAGCCAGCGAGAGGCCATGCTGCAAATACCTTGGTAAGCATGTAATTCATTAACATCAGGCTCTGGGCCTAAGATTTTTTTTTTTAAACACATCTACTATGTCAGGCACATTATCTCATTTAGTCTCTACCACTATCCTAGGGAGGTACTCATAATTACTCTTATTGTTTAGGTGCAGAAACAAAGAAATGAAGTCATCTACTCATGAGAGGCAGAGGTGAGATTTGAATCCAATTATATCTGACCCCAAAGCTTGTGCTGTTTTTCACCAAATCAAAGCTACCCATAACTATTTATCAAACCTTTACTTCTTCTGCAAACAGGGATATGTAACACCTAGCACACAGCAAATAAAACCTAGAAAATATCTGTCCAAAGACTAACACCCAAGGTGATTACGTCTCTGCATCAGGTCTCTTAGGAAAAGGTTGAAAAAAGCAGACTTGTAGTGTCCCAGGTGCACTGTGGGCTAAGCCTGCCAGGGTTTGCAGAAAGAGAGCATGGTTGACAGAGACCAGGGAGGGACAGAAGTGATCGCCTGCCTTGCCTTCACTCATCGTTTCTTACACTTCATCATCTAATGCTTTACTGAAAAATACTTCACACTGGTGGAAAATTATTCGAGACACCACTTCCAAACATAGGCCGTTACCAGAAAGCTTACAGTGCTGTGTGTGCTCCCATGGTTGGGAACATAGGAAACTAAGTCCAAGCTGGGTGTTGTGGCTTGTGCCTGTAATCCCAGGTACATGGAGGCTGAAGCAGCAGGACTGTTGGAGGCCAGAAGTTTGCGATGAGCCTGGATAACACAGCAAGACCCCATCTCTGATGGCTGGGAGCACACATAGCACTGTAAGCTTTCCAGTAACAGCCCCTGCTTGACCAGAAAGCAGAAGCTGAGGTTGTAAGGTAGAGATGAAATAAAATTCCATGAGGAGCTCTGAACTTACAGTCCAAGCAGATGTGCTAATGTCTTAAAAATCCAGAAAGGCCAGGTATGGTGGCTCATGCCTGTAATCCCAGCACTTTGGAAGGTGGGTGGATCACCTGACTCAGGAATTCGAGACCAGCCTTGCCAACATGGTGAAACCCTGTCTCTACTAAAAATACAAAAACATTAGCAGGGTGTGGTGGTGGGTGCCTGTAATCCCAGCTACTCAAGAGGCTGAGACAGGAGAATCGCTTGAACCCAGGAGGCAGAGTTTGCAGTGAGCTGAAATCATGCCATTGCACTCCAGCCTGGGCAACCAGAGCAAAGTTCCATCTCAAAAAAAAAAAAAAAAAAAAAAATCCAAAAAACTCCTCTTTTGAGGAATTTTCTTAGTACTGAAACCCTCAGGTAGGAATGGGGACATGTGATAGTAAACAGCCTGGAGAAAAGATAACCCAGAAGTGAGTGAGAGGATGAGTTCTGCCTCCTCCAGTTTGGGGAGGGTGCAAAGGGGGCTGGCATGACTGCAAGGTACCCTATTGTCACTCCAGCACAGTCAAAACAGCATTGTTGTTCCTGCTCTATTCCACCACTTCAGCAACCCAACTTATTTTTCCAAAAGACTCTGAACAGCTTGAGGACAGTGGCTGGCACTTAATATTTCAGCATCCTCAGAACAAGGCTCTTAATAACAGCCAAGTACATGAATGAAAAAAATTGAACATAGAAAATGTATGTCCAAGCTGGGTGCTGTGGCTTGTGCCTATAATTCCAGGTACTTAGGAGGGTAAATGGGGAGGATTGCTTGAGGTCGGGAGTTCGAGATGAGCCTGCAACATAGCGAGACCTCATCTCTAATTAATTTATTAAGTAAATAAGTAAAGAAATGAGCAAGCAGGCTAGCCAGGTACGGTGGTACATGCCTATGGCCCCAGCTACTTGGGAGGCTGAGGCAGGAACAACACATGTGTCTATGAATTCATGACCAGCCTGGCCAATAAAATAAGACATTATTTCAAAAAAATAAAAAATAAAAGGAAAGAAAAATGAAAGTCTGAGACATTATTCACACTGCTGCTAGGTTAATGTTTCTAAAATATGGACTGGTTGTGCAATTCTCCAGTTTAAAGACCACCAATGGCTCCTCACTGTTTACAATAAAGACTGAAGTCCGTAATGTGGAAGAGACCCGTCATCCTACAGCCCAGTCCAACCTCCCGCCTGGTGGTCCCTCCACTTTGCGTGTTCCAGATAGATGAGACCACTCACTATTCCTGAAGAAACCACAACCCTTTAATAAAGCTACCTATGCCTTTGCATATGCTGTTCTCTCTTCTTCAGTTCCCAAGTTCAGAGTAAAATGCAGTGCAAGGTCACCTATGACAGGCTGTCGTCATACTTGGCCACTTAAAGCAGCTGGGTGACATGACAGGCTCAAGAAATGTTCCTCTTGCAAACTGGTATGGGAGATTTTCATATTAAACTGCAGTCTCTTAGGCACTAGGAATGGAATTGACATTCACTGGAGCACAATAGAGTGTTCTTTTGTGCAAACTGGATGTCAACGCTGAGCAGGGACCCAGTAAGCATTACGGTTTTCATTCCTGTAATCATCACACCATATATTATTCTTCCCCAAGGACACTTGTCTACATATTCTGTCAAGAAAAGAGTAACTTATAAAAAAGCCTTAATTATGTGTATTTCTTGGTTTCCTCCCTAAGAACCCTGGGAAGGCCAATAGATTATTTCTGACCTCAAAGTGGGAGCTCCAATGCCACAAACAAGAACTGGAAGTGTTTCTTCCTGGAGGAACACATTACAGCAGGATGTGCTTCTTAGTGGCCCTAAGTGAGTCCCTGATATCCTGGACCATACCTTGGGGTTTCCGCCACCTTCTTTGGCTGCATATAGCATCTGCAGGGCAGACTCTGCGAGTGTCTTGGTCTGGTCCAGCACTGTCATCTGCTGCTGATGGTCAAGAATCTTGGAGGCCACACCGACTGCAGCTAAGATCAAGGGCTCAAAGTAGCTCGCCAGTTGTGTCACCTTTCAAGGGGAAAAAAAACCCACAGATGTAATGTGTAAATACATGTGTCTCCTTCAGAGGGCTCCATGGTGGGGAGCGGGAGGGAAGCAGGGCTGGGCGGACTCACACGGAGAGGTAGACCTGTGGCAATTTACTGTTGAGAGTGCTTCCTAATTAATGTACTCTTGCTTGGTTTTTACTTTGTCTGGGGAGTTCTTCATCTCTCTAAATATGGTGGAAATGCTAAGAAACCCATTCCGAGATCGAGAGTTAGATATGAGAATTGAATTCAGTTTTAGAAACTGTCAATTTCTATAAGTTAAAAACTTTGAGAAGGACTAAAGACATCTTGTAAACTGAGGAGGAAGGGGGAGTGGAGGAAGGATAAGGTAGCAGGGGAGCAGAAAAGAGAAGAATGAGATGAAAGGAACCTTCAAAAGCTTTGTAGGAAGCTAATCCCAACTGCCTTTTGCCCGAAGCATTTTGACCAAGCCTTGATTTGGAATAAAAGCACAAATGATTTCACATCAGCTTAGATGCTCTGTTTATGATTAGCCCAACTTGGGAGAACAAATAAAGCCTATCCCAACATGAACCACTGCCCCCGCACAGGCCTCTTTCCAGGAGGGCAATACCATGCATATCCATCCACGCTCACCAAAGCTTGCCTACCGGCTGGGAGCTATACACCAAGTGTCACAAATATCTAGTGGGCGCATCCCCTATGCCAGGCTTTCTGCTAAAAGTTCAGCATCCATTTCCTCACTGAGCCTCCAAAACTATAAGAGGCAGACAAACATGAAGATACTGAGGCTTCGATGGGTTGAGATGCATGCTCCATATCTCACATAGCTGAGAGGTGGAGACAGCAGCATCCCACCCCATAGCCCCAGCTCTCAGCGGCCATGATCTACGATCTCTGTTACTTTCACGGTGATTCCAGTCCTGCTGCTGTTGTAACACTGCACTTTTAAGAGTTTATCATTTGGTGTCTGGATGCCCCTCTACCTGGCATCAGAATATGAGATCTTAACGTTTTGCTACATTCACTTCAGATACCAGGATCTATCTACTCTCAGAATCTATTCTCACTCAGATAAAATACAATGGCACTAATCATACTTTTCTGTTCAATGCCTCATTCTGTGCAATAATGACTAATGGCTAAGTTATGCCCTTCAAGAGCACTTAAGTTCAAACCTTTAGCCAGCACCTCCCTTACTGCTTCTTCCCATCACGTGTTGTGGGGATGTGGACAGGAAGACCACTCACATAGCAGTCACTGGGCCAGCAGCAGGGGGTGGGGGATGATCAGGGTGTGGTGGCTGGGGCAAGGTGGGGGAATGTGTCCAAAAAAATCAAACTTAATTAGAGCTAATAGTGAGACATGATTATTGGCCAACAATAAACATATTTTTACTTTGTTATCTCCTCTATGGTTATCTTACAAATAGGTTTCAAATCTCGTGAATAGAGCTGTTGCTGGCCCTTAGGGTGCCTTTGGGTGAATTGTAAAGGGGTGCTTTCGGCAGATATGATCAATGCCAGGGCAGAGCATGGGCTGAATTTTGATCCCTACTTCCCACTTCGGCCAAATGCCTTTGTGGAAGGGATGGCTTGCACAATCATAGGCAGCAGCTCCACACGCTTGCATCTGATTTCATCTTCATCCCCAGGAAGGGCACTGGTATCACCGCCAAAGGGATAGGGCACATAGGGGTCATCAGGGGTGAGGGCTTAGGGTGGTCCTTTAAGTCCTCAAGGAGTCAAAATGCTTAATGCATTAAAATCTTACACGTTTTCTAGGTTAATTTTATTATTTTAAAAGTATAGTTAATCGATGCAACTGTCAAATGTCCGCTGTTGCTGTGTGCTGAGAATAATTAAACGCAACAACTAAACGGGAGCCTGACTTCCCCATGGAGGTAGCATGGCTGGGCCATGAAGGACATCAGCTCTGGCTTCAGAATCACTGGATTTGAATCTTCCCTCTCAATTCCTTACTGAGAAATATTTGGCACATTGTTTCAATTGCTCCACTTCAGTTTTCTCATCTGTAGAATGCGGATTAACAATAGTACTGAGAGTTCATTAGGACTGGTAGGAGAATTAATGTACACAAAAGCCCTTTACCACGCTAACTGCCATATAGGAAGCACTCAGCAAAGGCCTGGTGCTTACATATTACAAGCAAAGCTTTCTGAAGGCATGTGCTTTTCTCTGTGTTTAGGGAGCTTAGCAAGGACTTTAATATCTTTTGTTCTTGAGACATGACAGAATAGAAAACATCCTCACTTGGGTTAGCACGTGCGTTAAAATAACACAGAATTTTGAGTGTTTGGTACATGACGTTCATTCCTAGGTTGAGGTACACAGTGGATTGAATGGTGGCCCTGCAAAAGGTATGTCCACATCCAAATCCCTGCAACCTTGAAAATTTAGGTTTAAGGATCTTGAAATGAGATCATCCTGGATTACCTGGGTGGGCTCCAAATCCAATAACAAGTGTCCAACCACGAGACAGAAGAAACACAGAAGAGCAGATGACAACGTGACTATGGAAGCAGGGATCAGGGCCACGGTCAAGGAACACCAGGAGCCACAGGAAAACATAAGAAGCAAAGAACAAGGCCGGGCACGGTGGCTCACGCCTGTTATCCCAGCACTCTGGGAGGCCAAGGTGGGCAGATCACAAGGTCAGGAGTTTGAGACCAGCCTGACCAACATGGTGAAACCCCATCTCTTCTAAAAATACAAAACAAAAAATTATCTGGGTGTGGTAGCGCATGCCTGTAATCATAGCTACTCAGGAGGCTGAGGCAGGAAAATCACTTGAACCCGGGAAGCACAGGTTACAGTGAGCCGAGATTGCGCCACTGCACTCCAGCCTGGGTAACAGAGTGAGACTCTGTTCCCTCCCCACGCACCCCCCCCCCAAAAAAGGAAAATACATAGACTCCAAGGAATCCACTCCACAGTGTCCAGAGGGAGCATGGCCCTACCAACATAAGATTTTAGACTTTCGGTCTCTGAATTCTGTTGTTTGAAGCCACAGAACTTTATGAACACAGCTGGGGTCTGAGAATTGCATTTCTTATCACTGCCAGGTGCTGTGCAAGCTGCTGAACCGGCCCCCACTACATGAGCACTGTAATGAAGCCCTGGGGAAAATGTGGGTGTAACTCCTAGTCCAGGGCTCTTCTGGATAGAGGGACCACAGTCTGACTCTGTCCAAAACTCTCTTTTAGAAGGGAAGAGACGTTAGCCCAAGGGCCAAGAGAAAATTTCAAAGTCAAGTGGCATAAATACATTATGTTTCTTTTGCTGCTAACCACTAACTCAGGAATTGATCTTGTAGACTAATGAAGTGTCTGCAGAGACATGGGTATTATCCTCCAAAGACGTCCAGAAATACTTTATTACAAAAGTTCTGGAATCAAGTTAACTACTGAAAAAATGTCCAGTGCAGCTTCTCTTCTAAACTCAGTTTCTCTGATGGTCACACAGGCAGTGGCCCCAGTGGCCAGACCATTCCTTCTACCCCTGCAAACCTCTTCACATGGGTGGACAAGCCCTTTTCTAATTACCATATAAAGAAACTCAGCTAAGAAATGAAATGTGCCAAACTTAAAAAGGCAGAGACACACTGGCCTTTGAGATTTCAAATCTCAAAAATCCCCACTTGGAACCAGTGGGAAGGTGAATAGGCCCTTAAGCTCTTCTGTAATTTGAAAAAGCAAGATACTGATTTTCTAAGATCGATCCCTGCCAAGAAGATTGTGGCAACTGTCCAGTATAGATGTACATCTGTACTGATGGCTGCACTGATAAAATGCTAGGAAACCCAAGGTGGTTAAAAATCCAATTTCTGGCCTCTCCCTACTGAGGCACAGGCTGCATGACAAGCCCACTGTCCTTGAAGAATTTGCAAAACAAACCCCAACCAGGCAAAACGTCTTTTGGCACTTAACACAACATGGGTATAAACCCCCAGTTGAACGGCTCCCCTGGAGCGGACACCTAGGGAGGGTTTGGCCATCCAGGGAGAAGTCTGCTTTGCCTCATTATGTCTAAGAGTAGACACCATGTTGGAAACCACAAAAGAACAATGTACCCTTAAACACACCAGAATGAGGCTGGCTGGCCAGCCAGCCAGGGACAAAAGGTGGCAGACTCCAGGCTGGGAGTGTCTGCTTCAGGGTCTGGCTTCTCTCAGCAAAGGCTGATTGCAATGGATGACTGTAAATGCCAAGTTGGCTAACGTCTCTGGCCACAACCAGAAAAGCTGCACTGAAGTTTTCTTCTGAACTCTAGGTAAAAACAGATCCTGAACTGACCATTTTTGGAGAGGATGCCAGAGTGAGGTTCAGTGTTATTTTCTGCAGCTTAAACTAGCACTGGACTCAGGCACAATACTTGCATCACAGGCTTTTGGGAACCCTAACAGTAAAGTCAATAAAACCCTCTCTCCTGTGATCACATGCACACACTCGCAGGGTCTCCTCGCTGTGCATTACCTTATGTCCCAGCTGAGCTGCTTCTCCCCGAGCCGCTGTAGCGATGGGATCGATAAGGTGCCCGATTTCCTGGACCACCGAAGTCAGCTGCTCCTGCAGGGCCTGATAAGGAGAGAAGTGTCAAGTTCATCCCATAACAGTTCCCCACAGAGCCGCACTCATTCAAAAAGCCCTTCTGAAAAACGAGAGAGGCCACACAACACAGACGTCAAATGCCTGGGTGTTGCCATCAAGCCACTGTGCCCTGCCCTGACCTTCTCAGTGATGCTTCCTCCCGAGAGAGAGAAGAAGCAAGCCTGAGAGATGCTTTTGGATCTGGCTTCTTGCTCCTGTCAACCCTAACAACGGATGCTACTGTTATCTTTACTTTAGGTTCCTTGGCGTAATTAGAGGATATGCAAAACTGCCATGGCTTTCCAAGAAGGAACAACAACTTCGTCCAAATGCAGGCAGATAATGGAGGGGTCTGAGCGAACATCCAGGTCACTATATTCTCAGAACTAATAAACCCTTAAGGAGAGAGAGTGACGTAAAAATGAGATTAGCTCTTTGAAAGCAGGACTGCTTCCCAAACAGTGCATTGTGAAAATGCTAAGATGCCCACTGAGCTTAGCTCAGACCTCAATCCACTGTTTGTGGTGTGCATGCAAATATTAAAAATGGTGCCCTCAAGGCATTGCTTCTCTGGTTTGAGAGATGGTTTAATCTCTCTACCCTCAAAGAATTAAATCATGCTGTAAAGAGACAGACCAAGATATCCAGATGACTCTGAGAATGTAGGGGATGGGGAATTCAAAGGTGGAGATTATTAGCCAGTGGCAGGAAAGATCAGATCCCTTTGTATGACTATTCATAGGAACTTCACTTGATAGATGCAGGATTAATACATCAGAGCACTGGGCGTTTTAGGTCTGCACACACCAGCATGGAATTGAGTGAACTTCGCCAAAGTGGCGATGTCCTGCTCATCAGAAATGAGAGTCTAGCCTTCGCTACTTTTCCACAGAATAATGATGCCTATGGGCCATGGGGGATGGGGGCAGAGTGTCCTCAACAAGAGCAGACTAACATGCAAACTGGAAAACAAAACTCTGGAAAAAGAAAAAGAAAAGAGAAATAGAGACAGATGGGAGTGGGCAGAGAGAAACTTCCAAGGGTTTTATTTAGCTAATTACTTATTATCTTCACATTCATAAGGTGATGATAGTCAAGAATGCAAGAATATTCCAACAGTGCTATTTTATTACAGATGGTTTGTTAAATTAAATATGGTGTCTGGTTAGGGAGCACATGCAGTTAAAGGGGAAGAGTTCTCTTCCTAGTGAGGGAGTTAAAGCAGAGGATGTACTGGGTTGGGGAGGATATGGTGACAGGAGGGGGGGATCGGGGGGCTTCTGGGGTGCTGGTCACCTTTGCTACTTTTTTTTTTGAGACGGAGTCTTGCTCTGTTGCCCAGGCTTAAGCGCAGTAGTGCGATCTTGGCTGACTCACTGCAACCTCCATCTCCCAGATTGAAGCGATTCTCCTGCCTCAGCCTCCCAAGTAGCTAGGATTACAGGCGACCACCACCATGCCTGGCTGATTTTTGAATTTTTAGTAAAGACTGGGTTTCACCATGTTGGCCAGGCTGGTCTGGAACTCCTGACTGCCTCAGCCTCCCAAAGTACTGCAATTACAGGTGTGAGATACAGTGCCCAGCCTCATCTTTGCTTCTTGATCTGGGTGCTGGTTGAAAGGCCTGCTCAGTTGTGATAATTTATCAAGTGGTACATTTACCTGCACTTGTCTGCATGCATACACATACGGACTTTAACAACAGGTTCAAAAGAGTAATTCTAGCATCCCACACAGTCTGAGAAAATTTATTCCTTCTTTCTTTTTTTGGAAATAGGATGGTGAAGGTGTAGCTAAATAGCTCTATTAATGAAAATGAGCAATACTAACTCTGGGCCGAAAGCTGACTGTTAATGAATTCAGTGGCAGGAAGATAAACATCAATAAACAGACCATCCATTTTTATTAAGTACCTTCTGCATGTCAAGCACTGTGCTTTCAGCAGTGAAAGAAGTAAAAATCAGGAACCTTTGGACAGGTAATAGAAAAAACCCAAAGGGAAAAAGCAGGAAAATTCCATTCTCAACTTTGGAAAAACAAGCAAGAGAGGGCAAAGTAGCTTTAAATTAATAATAGGATGCCAAAGTCCTCAAATGCTAGATATTGAATAACTTAGGGCAGAATCCTTGATCTCTGAACAGACCAAATCCGTTAGAGTTTAATGCTGAATTTGCCAACTAACAAGAAAGCACACTGGTGAAATATGACAACATAGAATCATTCAAAATTTACATACCTAGATCCACTCTACTGATGTGTTAAAATAAACATGGTATCCACCTTACCCCTAAATTACCTTGATATTGAATTTTTCCCCCAAATTTCAGCCACATTTGAACTTTCCACCCCAGTACATGTATTCCTTCCCCCAAGCCACCCTCCTCTACTTGGCATCTGCCCTACCCTCTTCAAAAAGTTCCCAGATTGGCTCCACAGAGGAAGTCTGTGCAATGGTGAAACTCCAGTAACAGAAACATCTTGGCCGCACAACCTCTACCCCTCCAAGTCTGATGCTGAGATTCTTCAACATATCTAGAGGCTGCTAAGCAGGTCCCAAGATCCCCAGCTTACCTCCACAGAGATGTCATCCCTTGTGGCCAGGCTCTGGCTAACGGCAGCCAGTGAGGCCTGCTCGATGTCCCGGATGCACCTGTTGATGCCATCGATGGAGTAGTCACATTCCCTCTGTCCAGGGGCCTTGTCCCTAGAAGGAACAGTGCAAGCTGAACATAGGCTCCATGGGGCTCAGTTCCTACAGCCTGCTCCAGCACTAGTGGGCCAGGATCCCTGTCCACGTCCTCCCTGACTCGATCCCCTCTTTTCAAGAGGAATCCCTGATCCTTGGTTGGCAACGCCTCACTGCACAGCCCATGCATTCCTTAACTATTTGGATAACTCTACTTGTTTCTGTTGGAAAGAATATGGTCCTACCCCCGACCTTAGGCTCATAGCAGGCAACTGCAAAGGAAGCAATTTGGACTTGGATTCTCTATTCATCGGCTTAAGCATACGATTCTTATTTGGGGGGAAAAAAAAAAAAGGTCAGCACTATTTCCAGTGCAAACGTACCATACTTTCTACGTTGCATACTAGTCACAAAGTCCTGGACTATAGTAGGAATTAAAACATATAGTGAATTTTTCTTTGCAAGGCGTTAAGAAAGTTAGTTCACTGTGGTTTTGAGCTTCAAAAGCAACTAGGAAGCAAAATATAATTAAGGAAAGAGATGAATTTCATGCTGTGAGGTATTAACTGGTTAACTTCAGAAATGTTATGTCTATTTGGGGATGTCTTTTTAGGCTCCCACTATCACCAAGGAGGTCAGAGATGCTCAGAGTTACTGCAGGCCCTAGAATATTCTTTGTCTTATTAGCAAACTAAAGGCAACCCCAATTCCTGCCAAATAAACAATGGTACTCAATGCCTGAACTCCTAGATACAGACAATGCGGTACAGTGATTAGACAGCCAGTGGGCCTTAAGGTGACCTTGGAGATGTTAACCAAATTTTTTCTGCCCTAATTTTTCATCAGTACAACAGAAATAATGGCAGTGGTACCTTACAAGACTGTTGTGATGTTCAAGTAAGGTAATTCAGATAAAACACTTGGAATAGTATTTGATACATGGTAAGTACTTTGGTTAGCAATTACTATTGTGACCAGTGCTTCTGGTCCCAAAGAGATAGAAAAAGATGATGATAATGATCAACAATATCACTATTAAGTAAAATGCCTGATGGGCTTATCCTCCTCCTGCCCCGCAGAGATGTAGGCTGGCAGCAACCTTCGGATGAGAAACTGACCTGATAGAAGTGATGAGACTCTTGATGGAGTCGGACACCGTATGGGAATGTCCAGCCAGTACAGACCAGGTGGGCGGGTCTTTGGGGTTGATGGCCAGAGAGCGTGCGGTGCGAATGAGGTACGATGAACTCTCCAGCATGGTCTTGGCTGAGACCAGGATTGGTTCCTGTGCTTGGGAGCCCTGAGACCAAATAGCAGAGAAATCAAAGTCAGGGGCGAAGATATGAGTGAATGAAGTGGGCCCTGAAAGGTCCTGTTCTTTGCCAAATTTCCCCCTCTGCCCTTTGAATGAGATAGAGGGCAGGGAACCATGAAGACTAGATTGCTTGGGGTCTGCATGGTGGGGACTTAAGCCCATGTTTGCCCCTTAAACAGGAATTTTTGAGTGTGACACATCCCAAGAATCGCCTCAATCCTAGGTAGTAAGATTGTTCTCTACATATATATTCTCTCTCAAGAGATGTGTAGTCACAGAGTTTCACTAACTATGGACATGCTGTAACTGACAA
This sequence comes from Cheracebus regulus, assembly GCA_963574635.1. Taxonomy (NCBI): domain Eukaryota; kingdom Metazoa; phylum Chordata; class Mammalia; order Primates; family Pitheciidae; genus Cheracebus; species Cheracebus regulus. The sequence goes on along the minus strand of CAUYQU010078489.1, from coordinate 40,099 downwards.
GAGTAACAGTAGCCTAAATGTTGATAGAGACAGCTTTTGGAGTTTTAACTATTAACTCATTTGGTGCCACACAAAGTTAGCCAAAGATCTTAGTATTATCTTTCTGCAAAAACTCCCTACCTCAGAGCTGATCTGGGCGGGAATGCTGACAAACTCAGGGTTAGATGCGAATGCCGTCAGGTTCTCCACAGCTTCAATCAACGGGGCAGTGGCAATGCGACATTTATTGCGATTGTCTTCAGAGAAATCGCCATCCAGAGCCTGATGGGAGAAAACAGGGAGATTTCGCCCAATTGAGAAGCACTAATTATTCCTGAACTATAATAATCACCTCTTAGTGAATGAAGGTGGTTCAATGGGAACACTGAAAATGGTGACCTCATAAATAGTACGTAAGAACTGACTAAAGAGACCCCTGCCATCAAGCAGAGAGTCCCTCTTAGCAGTAGCGGAGAATTAAAGACAAATGTGTAGCTCACAGAACAACTGACTCTGCAGTCAGCTTTCCACTCACAGGAAGCAGAGACACAGGCTGAAACAGCAACCTGCTCTTCAGCGCCCTGTGACCCCCTGCGCCAGGCTGTGCAGCGGAACTACTTTCCTCCTCACGTTTGAGACTATAATCCTTCGGATCTTCACTTTTACTCAGATTAAGTCTATTCTCTCCCAAACAATAAACATAATTCATTGTATTTTAAAGCAGTACTTTTAACTTTTTCTAAGTTTTATCTGGGTGTTGCCTAATGACTGATGGAGGTAAGGTAGGCATAACCGTCATCATTTTGAAATGAACACAATCGAATCTAATGGGACGGAATAGACTGGAACTACCCCCAACCATTCAAACAAATCTCACAAACAGAATATTTAACAAAATAGGCCACCCACAAATGGGTACCTCCTGTACAATTCCATTAGTACCAAATGCAAACACAGGTGGACCTAATCTAGATAGTTAGAATAGCAGGTAACACCGGATAGAGTATAAGGAAAGCTTCTGGGTGCCAGTAGCACTCTGTTTCTTCATCTGGCTAGAGTTACCAAGGTGTGTTCCGCTTGAGAAAATTCAATGAACTCTACACATAGTGTGTGTTTTCTCTATATGCATCTTACGCTTCATAATTAAAAAAACACCTAACAGCAGGTAACACAATGGCATAGAGTGCTCAGGCCTTTTGCTGATTTATGGCCTGCATGGACATGAATCCAGGAATGTGGCCTGTGAACCATGCCAGGCTGCCTCACAAAGAGTTAACACTTTGATGAGGTTCCCAGCCCTGGATGTCACGTCCTCAGAATCAAGACTGTTGGAACCTACAGCCAGTGACCCAACTACAGAAACCCTTCCCCTCCCAGAGAAAGGCTACACTGGAGAAGGCAGTTAGGTTTGCAGAAAAATGCCAATCTCCTTGTTAAATGACCAATAAAACTTTTAATTTAACCCTTATGAGCAACATATAAAGCCAATTTGGACAATCAGGAACAAAAACACAGGGCACCGGCATTACCAAGCAAAGCCAATCTGAGATGGAGCTTTTCAGTTTTTCAATAAGGCAAGAGGAGGCAGGCACCGTTGGTTTGAAGGCGATTTTTGAATAGCAACGACATTCCAATCAAGCCTTGGCAACTCGGGACAATAATTACATACTCACAATGTAATATTTTCAGAGAAAATACCCAAAAGCCTGGCTATTTTAGTGTTTATGCTAATATAGTGCCTGGCTCGCCTTGGCTCATGCCCTTCCCCCACCAGACAGGCCCTGACCTCTCCCGTTCTGCCATTCTTCCAGGCCGATGGAAACCCTTGCACACCTGCTACTTCTTGCTCACATAGAAAGCCTCATTTCTCATTGCTAGTTACATACTTGGTAAATGTTGATTTACGTTGCTGGCACTGGCTATGTAGAAGTGAACCACCTTGGAACTCTGATCTTGTTGCACTGTTAATATTGCTCTGAAGTATGGTAGATCCCTGGAGGTCCGGATTTACCAGACTTCAGAGCAGTTTGAGAACACCAGTGCAAGGCAGGGTGGGTGCCACTAAGCAGGAGCCTGACACAGGTGGGCCCAAACATACGCAAAGGTATGAAACAAGCTAATTCCAAGAGTAGACTTTGGAGTGGAAGAAACTCAAAAGAAACTGTGGAGTGGCTACATGGCTTCCTCCATAATACCCCTTCCACTGGAATCGCACGACTTGCAGCTCAACAGGAGATGCTCGGCCTTCCCTTGATGCGGCTCCCCCTTCCTGCGTCTTACCTGTCCACATGTTTCTCTTCCCCTTTCTACTCCCACAGACCTCTCAGTCTATTGGGAAGAAGGGCAGCCAATCAAGCCACTAACCCTAAGCTGAACTTCTTCAAACTAAGAAGATGACTACTCAAGGGCAATCTCAAGAAATGGGTTTCTGATTGTGTAGGTTTCACAGACAGCACTACTAGAATAAAGGGCTGGTTTGTTTGGGGCTTTTGTTTTGAGCATGGGCCCTAGAATCCTATTAACATACAGCCCATTGCTATTTGTAGGACAGGGCCTTGAATAACGTGGACTAGAATAGCAAGCTACATCAATCATTTTTCATTCTCAAAATGGACAAGTTATTGTCTCCAAAAAAAAAAAAAAAGGATGGTTTGCACAGGTATTATTTCACTTCTGAACTCTGCTTCCATTGGGCACAGCAGAGCCACTCAAGTAAACTGAATACCCAGAGCTGCCCAACGGTGAAATGTCAAGCAAGCATGTCACAGAATGTCTGGCATACCAGCTATGATGATGAAAGGGTAAATTCAGCCATATATCCAGGCCCCTCCAGGACAAGAATACTCCCAAACCTGGAGCCTGCCTCGAGTGTTCCCCCTTAGCAAAATCCCACGGAGACCTGGGAGAAATAATTTCTGGATATGCATAAAATCAAAGATGCATGGACTTTGGGGGTTACAGGAGACCCTGAAGACAATTTAACCCTAAACCCCCAGTTCTCCAGACAATAAAACCAGCGCCTGGAAAGTGACATGACTTGCTAAGGTCACCTTGCTCCTACTCACTGGCACGTCTCAAACAAGGACCCGAGCCTCCTGGCTCCCTTCTCTCCTGCTGGCCTCAGACAAAGGCAACAGAACAAGGAGTAAAATGCCCAAGAGCCTTCTTCCTTTTCCTTCTAAAGAAACCACTTTCCCAATCCAAACCTAAGGATGACCAAGAAAGCATATTCACAGCCAAGTCAAATTCGATTCAAGAGAGCTAGATCGGCTGTCTGTGGTACACACTGGAAGTGCTTAATTGCAAAAACCCGAGCTTTAACTCTGCTGTGAGGGGCAAGGCCAAACTTCAACTTCTCAGAAAAACAAATGCTGCTGTTGCATAATTTCTGCTTGGCACCCAAATGTGAGTGACTGCACATTTAAAACAACATTTCATTCCACACATCTGATTCAAGACTAGGTAATGAGCTGAATGAAGAGAGAAAACAAGTGACAGTGTACTTGGAGACAGACAGCAGCTGTGGTTAGAGGTGTGGGTCCTGCTACCACGCCCAGCATTTAGAGCTATCCCTGGCAGGCGACAGAAACACAGAAATGGATTCTTGTGGAGCCCTGCTGTGGGATTTTAAAGAGTGCCATCAGTAACGACCCACGCTGATGCACCACTGTGAGGTAATCTGCTCCTGCTCCCTCTGGCTTCTCCTGGAGGCTCCCCTCCCTTCTCCACGACCATAAGGGTGTGGAAGCTGGGATTCAGACTGGGGCACATTCTCATAGTTAATAGAAAAAACAGCACTAAGCAGCATAAAACTTAAGAGCAATACGAAGGTATGAGGGCCGCTGTCTTAAGCACCTAGATAATTAAATATTTCTTTGTTTTTCTGTCTGACAGAACACATAACCATTCCTTCAAACAGGAAATCTACTCAGTATACAGTACCATGTGCTACAGTGAAATGATCTTTACCACTATCCTATGAGTAAATTAAAAGCAAAGCTCGTGGCTCCCAGCAAATCCTGCCAGGCAACGGGAATTGAAAAACCAGGCCCATTTCCGCTGTTGAGGGGCAACATGTTCCTCTCTGTTCCTCTTGCATTGCTCCTCGTTCCCAGAGTGCTCCAGGAGACAGAGGCCTTTATCTTTTCCACATTACAACCCCCCGACATTCCTCCTCTGATGTTCTGCACATGCCTATCTTTTAGGCCATCAGAAGAGCTCATTTGCTGCAGGGAATTGCAAAGAGGGTTCCACACTGTGAGGGGGAATCTGAAACGGACATGAGATCTTAACAGAGATGCTTTATATAGAGATAGGTCAGGATTTAAAACCAAGGAGGAGGCAGACAAGAAAGGGCTCCAGGAATTTCTATAGAATAAAGAGGGTCTTTACTTTTTTTTTTTTTTTACTCCATTGGTCCACCTAAACATAATGCTTTTAATGACCAGAAAATGATTGATTTTAACTGAGATAAGTTCATTACACAGCAACCAACGATGTCACTGCTGTCAACTGTTATTCCTCTTTCCATCCTCACCTCCCCAAGCTCACACACAAGCCCTGCAAACACAGCAAAGTCTTTCCTCCCAGGCTGGAGAGATGACTTCCTCTCTCCATCCCAAACAGGTGAATGGCATGCCAGGGCTGAAAGCAGGGACTCTGGGCCCTGGGTTTGAATTCTGCCCCATCACTTCCTGGCCAAGTCACTTTGGTAAAGTTACTTAATCTCTTTGTGCCTCAGGTTCCCATCTGTAAAATGGAGATAAGCACAGGGTGGTTGTGTGGAGTGAATGAGTAACATACCCAAAGCACAAAATAAACATTTTTAAATGTAAGCTTTGTTACTTCCTAATTACTATGAACTGTGATGGTAATTCAGGTAACCTGCCACCAGGATCACGTGGCACCTGTACACTGGCTTTATTTATCTATTTTCAACTGAGCTTACTCTTGCCTTCAAATAGGGAGGGGTTTTTATTTGTTCATTTCTAAAAAAGACTGTTTAAATAGCTAAGAAACTGCTGACTGGGGTGCGAGCCCCAAGTGCTGACCACCAGCTTCCAACTGCTGCTGGATTGGGTGTTCTCTCCTTTTGCCTCTGCTTGGCCATCCTGTTGACTAATTTCTGCTTGCAATTGCACTGGCTTTTTGTAGTCAAAATAAAATGAGATGTGTGTGCAGTGTCCTGTCCTCTGGAGAGAACTGGGAAAAGTCCTCTTATTCGAGGACTATGCTAGCAGCAAAGCCAACCCTCCCATCCGAATGAATACAAAACCCTTAAGTAAAAAGTGTTAACTCCTTCAATGCCTTCCCCTTCAGCGGTATCCTGGGTTTAACACAGAACTGGTATCTTGCCTCCCATGACAATGCCTTTGAAGGCTGGGGCTGTGGAGGGAGCTGGGGAGACGGTGCTGAATTGCCTGTCGTCTGTTATCCAGGCTGTGGCTGTTTTCACACAGGTCAGCTGCCGCTGCCTGCTTGGTCCCCGATGAGGGCGGACTGTGTTTGTGGCTTCATTACCCCCCTGTAGCACTACCGCCTGGTGATTCCCACTTGCTTCTATCAAGTGAACCCTGCCCACTCGCCACATGCTCATACACCTTAACGCAAAGGTAAATTTGTTAGGAACACTAGATGCTGTTTTTAAAAGCTGATGCTCCACTTACAAAATTCAAACAGCTATAAACAAAATTAATATCACAGGAACAATTAAAATGTTTTAAGTGATTTTCTACAGTTTCCCATTCCCTTCGCCTTCCACCTACTCTCTTGGTCTGGATATATCCAGCAGTGATGGCAGAGTCCTCTACCAGTCCATTCAAAAATGCTGCAAGTAAACATATTGTTTAAGTGAAAACAGGGTATTTGCTACGCAAGCACAGTACCAAGAGTGGCCCTATAAACAACCCTTTCCCACCAGAGTTCTGTCCCTAAGCTCCTCAGGTACAGAATTTGGGCAGGCCTCCTTCCCCACCATCCCAAAGGTTAGTAGAGACCGAGGTTGTTGGTTTTTCATGATGAGTATCTCCATTAGTAAGCAATGCCTCTTCAGTGAGATAAACCATAAGACTGAATTAGACGTTAAGCTTCACTAGACAAGGAGAGCGGCAGAGCTTAAATCTTGTTCCCCTTTCCCCTCCGGAACAGGAGTCACCACGTTTAATAAGGCCTGTAGTCCAGCGACCTACCTTGATGGTCTTCACCAGGTTGGCAGTGCTGTTGGCGACTTCCTTGGCTGACTGGACAAAGTGCCTCTTGGCGACCGGGTTGGCCGTCTTGGATGAGGCGATGCGGCAGGCATTGCACAAGGCTGATGTGTGCTTGGCAACAATTGTGGCGGCTGACAGGACCTACAAAGCATGGAGCTAGGTTGGGGGCACCCCATGCTACAGTGCAGAGAGGTCCACCCTGGTCCTCGGCCGTGGGTTCCTGTTCAACTCACATGTTCAGAGCCTGTGTAATTACAAGCATGTCTAGCTCTGCCACCCTCAAAGTCACTCCAAGAAAGAGGAGGGCAAGAAATATTAAGCTAAGATAATAAAGAGAAAGAAAAAAGGAGGTGCTGACACAGTGGTGGGCTAGGCTGAGCCCCAGGTAGTCTTAAAGGAGATGGAATCAGGTTAGCCTCTGGAACCCAAGATAGGAGGCTCAGGGTACGGAATCTACACCAAGATCTACACATAGGCAATTTTAAGTTTTCTAGTAGTCACTTTAAAATAAGTAGAGAAACAAGAAAAATTAGTGAAACAATTTTTTATTTAACTTGGTATATCCAAAATATTTCATTATATAATCAATTTAAAAATACTCTTAATGAGATTTTCAATCTTTTCTGCATATCAAGTTTTTGAAATCCAGTGTGCATTGCATGTTTACAGCCCATTACAATTTAGACTAGCTCCATTTCAAGTGCTTAACAGCCACAGGTAGCCAGTGGCTACCATACTGGAGAACCCAGATCCAGATGAGAAAAATACGTATCAAGGTGCAGCAGCTCCCTCCTCATCCATGCGAGGGCTGCTGGTACCTACTGAGGCATCTGGCTCAGGCAGCTCCGCAGGCTCCACCCCACAGCCTCAACTCATTTGCTCTCCTGAATCCACCTGTTCTGCTTTGCTGAGGCTGGTAACACCCCTTTGGCCTTGTTGGATGGGTAAGGACACACCAGCTCTCAGGCCTGCTTTAGGTCCATGTGGTCCTTATGTTTCCTTCTTGATTCAGGTCCTTCTCCAGCCTCAAGAGTGTGGGCCCCAGGTTGATGGTGGACATGTCACTAACAAGACTGCCTCCACCACCCCCATTCCAGCCACTTCTCCTGCCTTTCGGTACACACTGTTTTAATAAGTGACCGGGACCCCATGCCACTCGAATATGACAGGTGTGATGGAATGTCACACATACTGGCTCTTCCTCAAATGGTACTCTCGCTTCTTTCTGTGCTGCAGATTCTGACCCAACTTTGAGGCCCATCTCAGTGCCACCACTTCTGTGAAGTGACCCCTGAAAGCCCCCTTGGAGAATTGATCACACTTTTCTTTGCACGTCCCTCGCACTGTCATTGTGTCCTGATCACTGCATTTTCCAAACTTTGTCCAACAGACTAAGAACCAAGGGAGTAAAAAATGGAGCCCTGTGCACACCAACCCCTTACAGCTAAGCATAGAACAAGCCCTCAGTGCATGTCTCCTGAAATCAACGAAGACTCCTTGTGAATCTCACTGTGATTAGGTCACTCCTTTTGCCTTCTGGCACCCCATTTCAAAGCACCTACAAATTTCCAGATTCATCACATTCTGCAATATTTGCCCCCACCCAAGTCACTATCTACAGTGCTGGCATTTAGCTGCCTTTGCAAGCTCTGAAAGAACAAGATTCTTTACTAATTTCTCAGTCTCCCCCAACCTACCCAGAGGAGCATAAGGGCTTGAAATCTTACAATCCTCCCCAGTAGTTACCTGTGACGGACTGCTGCCGGGATCCACCAGGTTCTGGCATGCCATTTGGATGGCCTGGTTAGCCCTGGCAAACTGGATGGGGTCCACTAGGCCCTGGTGGCCTGCCTGGCTATTTGGATCAGAGATGCCAACCAAGTATGCAGCCTGGAAAGGGAAGAAAAAAAACCACAGCTCAGGCTCCATGCTCCTAGGTGAGCTTGTGGGGGATGATGGTCCGCACTACCCATGCAGCTGTCACACTCAGGCACTCTTTAGTGCAAACTGGTCAAGGTCATCTCATCCCGCTCACCAGTAAGAGTGTAGTACTGAACAGGTTTATGCCAGCTTGACATGCCAGCAGGAGTTTATCACAGGCTCACGGAACAAAGTCTCCTTGTTCTTAAGAGAGAGCCTCAAGAAATTCTTCTTTGGGGCATGGATGAATGCAGCCCTGACTACTCTGGCAGCCATCTTGTGATCACGAGGCTGCCCAGCCTCAGCATGAAGCTGAGTCTTTGGCTGGCAGACAGGAGAGGCAAGAAACAGCAGGTGCCTGCAGACGGATGGCGTGGAGCTGCTGGGTCAGCCAACCTCGGAGCCTGCCCTGTCCTAGGGTTCCTCATCTCATAGCTTACCGAAGCATGTCCTTATTGCTTAGGACAGTATTTCCAATAGCAGAAGGGATCTTAACTTGGTAATTGAGTAAGATGGCCCAGAAAACAACAACAAAAAAGACAGCATTTGGTTCCCAAGAGGAGAAGAGAGCACACAGGAATGTCTTCTTCTCTTTGCATTCCCTTTAGATGTGTCAGCCAAATAAAACAGAAAAAATGAATCTGTGTGCCGGAATTTTGATCCTAATTCATTTCCCCCGAGAAGGCAGAGAATTTCATCCACTAAACTAGTGATGTTTCTCTTTGGTTCCGTAAAATCTTCTAAGTTCAAGGTAACTGTCAAATGATGAACCCTTTAAAGCAGATGCTGCTATCTTTGAAGCTTCTGTAATATAAGGTCAATCATTATTGAAAACACATAGGATAGTCAAAGAAGAGCAAGGAACGTGCCATATCATGTCTCTCCATGATGACATCTAAACCTTTTCTCTCTCTGATCCAAAAAGAGCATGACTTAACATTTTTGCAATTCTAAAGCCTCAGAAAATTTAAATTATGTACTGCTTATTTTTTCTACCCCAAATAATTTACCAATAATAAAAACTTTTAAAACAATTTAAAAGTTGGCCTCTGAACCTATATGCTGGGTCTATACTGAGTCTCACCATTGTCCCCAGCCTGGCCCACAGCTGCTCTACTCCTGGGTGGTAATTGGCTGATGTTTTGTGTAAATGCCCCAGCCAGCACAGAAGCCAGCGCCTTTCCTGTGGTTTCTGTGGTGGTACTTGGAGAAAGAGGTATAGCTGGAGCTCCCCTACACATCCCACCGGCATCTGGCACAAAGCACATGGCTGCATCAGGACCAGCACCTTACCTGGGCTGCGGCCTCTGTCAGCCCACAGAGAGCCTTGGATGCAATCCCCACACATTCCCCAAAGGCAGGGAGGTCCCCAGTCTTGGCATTCTGTGAAATCCCTGCCATCGATTCACCCAGAACCTGCAAAACAAACGGCCAGCAACATTCTTTATCCAGCATTGCTTCAAACCAAGGGGTAAAGGAAGCAACACTCCAACTTTAACAGTCAAGGCCATTAATTTGGAATATTCAACATTTTCTCCTTTATATGTATTAAAAAGAGATAGAAGAGAATTACATCATTTCCATTCCAGAGATATGTACAATGGAAGTATAACCCCAAAGTTATCTATATTCCAAGGAGATACAGTTAATGTACACAGACAATACAGTACAGTCTATAAACGGCAACTCATGGGTAAATGGTCTAAACTGAGAACTAGTTCCAGAATATAAAAATCATATCCACCAAGCTGTAGCTGAGGTCATAAACAGAAGCAGGAGACTCACCCTTCCAGATATCATTTGTCTCATTATTGCCAGTAAAATTCCAATAGAGATCTTTGTTATGTGTGTTTCCTAAATACTTTAAGAATTTTGCCTTATATTGAAAATCACTGGTGTGGTGTACTCTTTCTTTACAGATCTTTACAGTAAGAGGTGAAAGAGATTTTATTGTTCAGAATCCAACCCAGAGTGGTCAAGAATCCTGTACAAGGTCACATGGGCAAGTAACAGGGTGCCCAATGCAAATCTGGTGTTCTCTTGTCTATGAACCTCATTATTTCCCAGGAGGGCTATTCATATTTTCCTGGGCAACAATGATGGAACTAAAGGATGTTTTACCCTTTGGAGAGACTATGGTATTGCCAAGTCTAGAACCCAAAGCAGAGACCATTTATCAGTAAGCCATGTTGGATGGGAATAAATTCCCCCAAATTGCTTAGACATACAAAATAATCCATTTTACATACAGACTTGCAAAAAAAAAAAGAATGTAGAGGGTAGTTTTATGTACAGTATTTCCCCCTCAGCCCACATTCCACTTTAAGAAGGAACCATTTCTTTGGATCTGAGTGTGCATGCATTCTTCCCTTAAGACAATCCGTAATTCCATGAAAGGTACTGCATGAGGAAATTCTAGTCTTAGCCCAAATCAAACTGAGTCCTTCTGACACTACCAATGCATGTTTCCCCACTAGAATAAAAGTGACCATGTTTCAACTACAAAGTCAGATTGCAACAGCTCAACATCCATTTCATTTTCACCTTCTGATTTTAAGGCATTCTTAAAAGACACTGGTATGATTACCACAGATGAGTGTTTCTCAACTGTTATTTTTTTATTATTGTTCCACTAAGAAACCTTTTCAGTTTTTTTCCCCCTAATCAAATAGCAAGGAGTAAGATTTTGTTGAGTAAGGTTAAGATAGGAGCGGAGTAACAAGCCATTGTATTATCTTAGATTTTTTTCAACACCTCTCCAACATCCGAGCAAAACAAAACAATTTCATTCTCCTTGAGAATGCATGCCATGAATAGATTGCAAAAGAACACCTAAGAGGATCCCACATAAGTCACTGAAGGACTTTCCAGATCAGTTCCAGTGTAGAAAATACACAATTTGACTCACATTAAGACCTATCTGTGAAAAAAGAGGGGAAATGGTTCTCAAAATATGGTTTTTGGACCACAGGGGCAGGACCTGGGAGATGGTCAGAAATGGAGAATCTCAGCTTCATCTCAGATCTACTGGATCAGAAACTTGGGGGTTGGCAATTTGTATTTAACAAGTCCTCCAGGTGATTCTGATGCACCCTCAAGTTCCAGAAGCTCCTGAGCAATGGGCTTCACAACAAGGCTTCATGCTACATGTGGCTAGCCCTGCTAACCAGCCATAGGCAGAGGCATATAAGGCATGTCTAAGCTTCTCCCCACACTGACGAGCAATGCTAACTTCTGACTTATGGCATAGGTAGTCTCACCTTGGAGTTTTCCATCACACTCTCAATGCAGTCAAAGTAAGAGAGGTCACTAACAGGTTCATTAGGATTGTCCAACATCCCCTTCACAGTCTACAGAAGAAGAACACAACATAAAAAGCAAACAAATGTCACAGAGCAAGAGAAATTCAACACAAACTACCAACTATCAACTTTCCCTCTATATACAGGTGTCTGGTCATGAGCAATCATTTACTCAGATTTTTGAGAATTTACATCATGGTATCATGACTTCAGATTTCCTGTTAGCAACACAATGCTCATTATGGGGAAGGGGGTCTCTGGCTAGCTTTGCCAGAGATGAGAATCTCTTGTTTTGTTCTGAAGGAGAAGAAACAAAGTAAACACAGAAGGACAACATTTAAAAAAAATTAGAACATTAATACAAGGCAACACATGCATGGTCAATTAGCACAATTTCTCTGCAAGGTAATTCTAAGGAGTTTAAATTTCAAAAGGCCATTCATTCATTTCTTCATGACTAGTAAGAACGCTCACTTTTTCCAATTCTGGAACATTTTAATGGGAAAGCATGAAAGAAGATAATTTCCCCAAACTGCCACTGAAAACCAGTGCTAGCTCTGTCATGGCACTGTAATGACCTTTGATCACCACTTGTAAGGGACTTTTTCTGGGGATGCAGCCATTTAGCCTCCTCCCCAGGGAGTGAGAATGCACATTAGGACTCAGCAGTCTTTGGGACACAGCCAACAAAAAGACAGTCATTTGAGTTACAAAGGCTGGTGGGGGGCTGGGAGATCAGGAAGGGGAACTGCTGAGCTGTTAAAGATGGGAGGGAAAGAGGGCAGCGTAAGGAATAAGCTCATTTCATTCAAGAACCTCTTCCCACTCCCTGGATCATCAAAATTGTTTCAGTAACAGCAATCCTAAAGTGGTCATAATTTTTCAACCAAGGATATCAATAAGGGATGGAGTATTGGCACCTAGGCCAAGAGAGCTCATTTAGATCAACAGCCCACATATTTATATTTGCAAATGTGAACAGAGCAGAACAGGGTAGTAATTCAGCTAATGTAAGAAACATTCTCAACGGTTTTCAGAATACTTCGGTTCTGTGATAACAATCCCTTTCTCATTTCCAGCTGTGCACAATGGCCTAGTGCCAGCACCAGGGCCTCAGTCAAACTTCAGGAGCTGCAGTGGGTATTCCCACCATGCTAGACCCACGCTGATCATCCAGAAAACGGAAGGGACCTTGGGACAACCAACCCATATCTACTGAGATACTGATTTGGCATCTCAGTACAACCTGCACTGCTTAGGACTGCAGGTTAGGACATACAAGTAGGTATGCTGATTTTATGTTTACCCACACACATTCTATGGGGACACCTAACTTTTCAAGTATAAATAACATGAGTATGAACATAAAATGAAAAGCACCCGCACTGTGTTCTGGGCCCTTAGGGGCCCCACGGCTACCTTGACTGTGTAAGCAGTGTTAGTGCTAGGTTTCCTCTTACATGCCCCCTATATGGTACAGAATACAATGTATGGGAAAATCATTTTGACTCAAAACCACACCTATCCTAGCCTCTAGCTCTCTCCCAATTGTTCCGGAATAATCTCTCCAATATATTTTAGGTAAAAACTGCTGGTCTTCAGCCTACACCCAACACCACAGGCCTCTTCCTGTTTGTAATAATTCTTTAACAAAATACATCTTATCCTACTGGAAAAGGGAGAAAGAATGGTAATTTCACTCGATCTAGTTTTTCTTCCGTTTCTTTCCACTTGGATTGGAACTTCGGCTTCAACAGCCTCGGAGAAAAGATAAAAGGCAAGGGCAGAGAAGAGAAAACTAGCCCTATAGGGAAAGAACAGGCACAGACATGGATAGACAGACTCACAGACACAGACCCTCTCCCTCTCTCAAGTCCTCAGCAGCCTTCCCAGGGACCTACCTCGAGCTCCCGCAGGGCATTATCACACTCTTTCTGGCCTGGAGCTTGTTGGGTGCACAGAGTGATGAGTTGATTGATGCTCTCTGTCACAGCTCTGTGACAGAAACAGAATTTTTTTTTAAGGATTAGCAGTAATTTCCCCTACAATGCTTTACAGGCTCACCAGAAATACAATTAATTCACTATTTCAGCTCAGGTCCCCAGGAAAACTCTTCCACAGAGGATCTACACAACCAAAAATAAACCACACCCAGGGAAGACAGAATGAAAAACCCTACCTTGCCTCTGATTATTCATTTGCTAGACCCAGAAGGGGTCCTAATACCGTTGACCTTTGAACAATACGGGTTTGCAATGTGCAAAACTGCTTATAGGTGCATTTTTTTTTCAGTAAAAGTTACACCAGTGTGCCCACCTCTCCTTTTTCCCCTTCCAACTCTTCTACCTCTGCCACCCCTCCTCCTCCGCTGCCTATCAATATGACGATGATGACAATGAAGACCTTTATGACGATCCACTTCCACTTAGTGAAAAGTACATTTTCTCTTCCTTATCATTTTGGTAGTAGCTCAATGTACCATAAGAATATAGTACATAATACATATAACATACAAAGTATGTGTTAACTGTTTATGGTATCAGCAAGGCTTCCGGTCAACAGTAGGCTATTGGTAAAGTTTAGGGAAGCAAAAACAATACGCGAATTTGTTACTGTGCAGGGATCAGTACCCCTAACCTTTGCACTGGTCAAGGGTAAACTGTAGTTCTCCTAAGAAAGTTAATTCATTTGTAAGAAAGAATTTGCAACAAGCATATTAGCACTATTTAAGACCCTTTATCAGCAGTCCCCAAGGAATAAGATAACCTGAACAATTTGAATATTTTGTACATTTTAAAATACATAGACATAAACTGTGCCTATGATTTTAAAATTTCTTCCTTCCATTAAATTCTATATGAATGACTGGTTCCTAAAGCTACCTCAAAATTATTCATTAAAATTGCTATTTTCTTTGTTAATATGAACAGAAATAAACTAGGGACTCTTGCATGACTTCACTTGCTTCTCTTCCTAGAACATAAGAAGTAGCCCTGCTTTTTCTACATTGACAAGGACTTTGTTTCCCCTGGGCAGCCCCTGTTTAATTTGTCTTAGGTAAATGACATGGATAATTTTGAAAGTCATGGCCATTTGTAGTTAACTTTTTGTAAAGTGTAAGGTATGGGTCGTAGTTCTTTTAAAAATTTTTTTGCATTTGGAAGTCCAATAGTTCCAGCGCTATCTGTTGAAAAAACAATCTTTTCCCCACTAAATTGTTTTTGCAACTTTGTTGACAATCAATTGACTATATTTGTGTGGGTCCACTTCTGGACTCTGCATTGTGTTCCACTGATCTACATGGTGGATGTTTGGTCAATACCACACTCTCTTAATGAATAGTTTTATACTAAATCTTAAAATTGAAAACCCATGCATTTTATAAATGAAAAATCTGAGCTAACTCCCAAAGAGAATGCTACAAATAAGCAGCAGAAATAAGACTTAAACTCATGCCTATCTGACTCCAAAACCAAACACATAATTCTTTTCTGCAGTGTCATAACTGGTCCACACTTCTGGCAGGGCTCAGAATTCTACTCAGTTTCTAACCACTGCAGCTAAAAGACAAGTTAAACAAAAATAAAACAGGCACATATTGCTGTTAATCACCAACACTAATATAAAAGATGCCTCATTTTATTAGTTAAATTGGCTTTGGAGCTTCTCACAGAATATCAAATTAGACAGAAAATGATGTTGCCAATGTAGAAATGCAGTCAGCTTAATTATTTGATGAGAGATACTGCTTTCAATTTTAAATTGAGCTAGGGTGATAGGAAAAACTCTAAAATAGTTTTTGTAAGATTGACTCTGGTGATTCATTTATTTGGGGACCACTATTTAATTAAAGTGTCACTGGGCAGCAATGTGCTCTCTATGGTGCAAAGCAAAACAAGAATAAGGAGACACCCAGGCGATCCCTAGTTCCAAGGATTGTGGAGGGTGTGGTCCTCAATGTATGCATTTAAAGTATCCCTTCGGGAGCCCACCACCCTGTTCTATGTGGTGGTGGTCTTGAGGCACACTTCTGAGAGGACAGGCTGGCATATAACATCATAATTGCATGAGCGTTTGGGGACATTTCCACATATCACAGAATCTTTCTATTTAGCTTAATTCTCTCTGTGTTTCCTATTTATCTGTATTTTTAAAAAACCTTGTTACTGTAATCCCAACACTTTGGGAGGCCAAGGTGGGCGGATCAGGAGGTCAGGAGATCGAGACCATCCTGGCCAACATGGCAAAACCCCGTCTTTACTAAAAATACAAAAAAATTAGCTGGGCATGGTGGTGCATGCTTGTAGTCCCAGCTACTTGGGAAGCTGAGGCAGAACTGCCTGAACCCAGGAGGTGGAGTTTGTAGTGAGCCGAGATCGCGCCACTGCACTACAGCCTGGGCGATAGTGCTTTAAAAAAAAAAAAAATTAAAAAAGAAAAACCCTTGTTACTAAAGTTTCTTCCATTAAAAACTAAGTGTTTATAATTGGTGAATCCAGAGGATATACAGCTGTGGGAAAGCTGCCAACTAATCTCTTAAACTTTTCTGCGGATGTATAATTTTTTCAAATCAAAATCTGGGACAAAAACCAACAGACTAAGGGTTTGTGGTTGGGTAATCCACAAAAGTGCCAGCACAGCATCGCGTGTCTAAATGAGATGCTTGGGTAATACTGATCCAGAACTAAGCAGCATTATTTAGCTATCACGAATTCCCATAACTCATTTCACAGTCGAGATTACATAGCTAAATAAGAAGCTAAGTGGTCCAGAGGCAAACAGTTATGTAAATTTGACAATGAAAAATAATATTTATGTTTTAAACTCCAGCAGTCATTTATAAGAGTAAAGAATAGGGAGCAATCCAAATATGTAACAATAAAGGATTAAATAAATATATAGCCCACAACAAAATCCTGAGGACCCATTAAAAGTCAGCGAATAGCATATTACTAATGTCATAGATGAAAATTTGTGCTACAAGATTAAATAAAATTTACAAAATAACATGAATAGAATGGGCCTACCACTCTAAAAAATAAACATATGTGCATAGCAAATGATAGAATGACATATATTAAAATGTGAAGGGACTTTATCATGTTATTTTGAAAGAAAAAATTTCAATAAATCTATCCCCATTAGAAATTAATTAATTTACATTATCACAAAAAATATGGACAAAATTAGAAGGGTCTGTGTTCTTTGTAAATCCAAATAGACCTGAACTATAGTTACTTTTATTTATAATATTTTTTTAATGATCAAAGCTATACAAGTTCATTTTTTAAAATACAAAAAAGATAAATAACCATAATTCTACCATCCAGAGATAGCATTTTCATCTAGGCTTATCTCCCTACTCTCAGTTTCTAAAAACTGGGATCTACAACTTCAATGGTTAAAACAGGTTAAGTCAAAAAACCATTTAGTGTTCAGAGACACTGAATTGATTCAATGCAAGTGTGATAGCTCTGGCTAGAAGTTGCAAGTAGATACAGAATTGGGGTGGAGTGTGAGAAGAAAATCAGTCATTTTGTGCTTTTGATCACCTATTAAGCACAAGTTACCCAGTCAGGAGCTTAGAGGGTAAAAAGCAGCAGCAGACATCTCTCTTCCTGCCTCCAGGGAAGAGGCGCCTGGGAAAGGAGGAAAGAGCAAATAGAAATCAACTTATCAGTATTTCCTGGGTCTCATTATACTCAAGGCACAGAGACTAAAAAATAATCTAGCCAGGCATGGTGGCTTGTGTCTATAATCCCAGCTACTGGGGAGGTTGAGGTCAGGAGGTTGAGATCAGGCTGAGCAACACAGTTAAGACTCCATCTTTTAAAAAAAATAATGGTAACAAAAGTAACAAAAATAATCATTTATAGCTCTCTAGGATGGCAAGGTGTTTGCAATCTAATCAAAAAGGCAAGACAATGAGAAAAGAAGATCCAAAGACATTGCGTGAAAGAAGGCAGTGCCAGGGTGGGACACCAGGTTGGACACGATGGATCGCTGAGCAGGAGACCAGATATATGTGGGAACTCGCAGGGAGCCAGAAGGAAATGAAAGTCCCAGTCACAGGGCACAGAGTCCACCTGGAAGGTAGGGCTCCATATGGACTGAAGCAATTGGAAAAGTCAGGGCTAAGTGAGATCCTGATTTGGACAGAGAGAAGGAAACATTCTAGGTAATGCCCAAAGAGGGCAAAGGTCTCTTGTACACCTTTCTGTTTATAAAGCAGATGCACTCTTCTCATTTATGCTGCTTGCTGGACCATCCGTCTTCATGGTCTCTGGGGACAGGAGGAGCCCTGTCTGGCAAGAACCTCAGACCAAAGGGAGGCCAGGGAGGCAGGTGCTACCTGCAAGTTCCTAGGAAGTGCCCTCCGAGGACTGGAAAGCAGCTGAAACCTGGCCCGGGGGTCTGATGCTGGCCTCTAGGGGCCTGAAGCCTTCTCAGTTCTGGAGTCCTTCTGGCCAGGATGACTGCGGTGGTGAGCAGTGATTCAGGGAAGGTGCTCAGAGGTAGGATATCCCCCTTCCTTTTTGGAACTGCAAGCTGGCTTTCTATTTCCTTGACTAAGTTTAGGGAGCACCTGACCAGTCCCTGGTTGGGGAAAAGGCTGATGAAGGGGAAGACAACGGGTCTCCAGCTCCACCCAACTTGTCAGAAAAGAGCCAGAGTCCAATCAGTTACATGGGAAGAAGATGAACAAGCCAGACACTAAACAGAAGATGACCTCCTCTCCCCTAGGGATACAAAACCAAGAGGCTAGGGTCCCAAAGTGTACTTAGGCTCAGAGGCAGAATTAAGAACAGAGGAGGCCAGGTGCATTGGCTCACACCTGTAATCCCAGCACTTTGGGAGGCTGAGGCGGGTGGATCATGAGGTCAGGAGATCGAGACCATCCTGGCCAACATGGTGAAACCTGTTTCTACTAAAATATAGAAAATTAGCCGGGCATGGTGGCACATGCCTGCAGTCCCAGCTACTCAGGAGGCTAAGGCAGGGGAATCACCTGAACTCCAGAGGCAGAGATTGCAGTAAGCTGAGTTCATGCCATTGCACTCCAGTCTGGTAATAGAGCAAGACTCTGTCTCAAAAAGAAAAAAAAGAAGAAAAAGATAGCCTTTACTTTTTCTCCAGAAGCAAACCTTTTTTCCCCAGAGCAAGGACAAGGGAGACCACAAATAAGGGGTTCAAGACTGTTGACACAGGAGCAGGACAGGGCTGAATTGGTCCAGGCCTGGGTCTCCACAGTGGCTTTTCTGGGGACTTTGAGGACACACAAAGAAAGGACAGGCAGGGCCTGACAGTCTCAAGAACAGGGAGGACAGAGGACTGAAGACTACGATGATCAGATCCCTGCAGCTCAGCTTCCTGTGCACTTTTATGCAAGACTGTTTTAGGCCTTGATGAAGTGAGGCAGCATGCGGTGAATCCTGCCTAACTCCCCCAGGGCCACATTCCTGTCTCATTCACAGTGGGCACTCAGCACTGGGCCTTGCCCCTATCAGGCCTGTGATGAAAATCTATGTAATGAAGACATGAAAGAATAAGACAATGAATGAATGAACCTCAGCCTGGCAGAGCTTTGTGTCCCAAGAGGAGCCTGCCTGACCCACTTGACCTGACTGGAGTTTCTGCTGAGAAACAGCCCCAGGGAGCAAAGCTTGCCAAAATGTGCCAAGAAACCAAGGACAATGTGCCAGCGTTTTCTTGCAGCAGTTCCATCCCGAGACAATCACTTTCATGTGACGATTTTTAAGTGCTTACTTGACTATGAAACCACCAGGCTGGGAATTCTCTGTTAACTGCTGAAAGCCAGGACAGAGAGGCAAAGAAAGCCTTTTTTTCCCTTCTCCCCAGGTCCTTTCTTCGAAGCCACCACCAGGGGGCCTGCAGCTATTCACAGAGCCATATACCAGCAATATTCTTTCCGGGTCTGCTTCCTTCTATCTGGCTTTCCAAAGGGCAATTTATACATTCTCCTCCCTCCCACAATTTAGGAGAGTGAACACATTCCAAGTTGGAAACTGTAATTTTGAAATGATGCAAAAAATTGAAGATAATGAAAAACATCTGAGTTCAGATACCTGGAAATGTCAGTTGCCTTACCCAAATGCTCTTTGTGGGAAAAAAAAGGAATGATGGAGAGGGAGGTTTCTATCAGAAACAGCTGCTCAACAGAACAGACATCACCCCCATCCCCACCTCCCATCTCTCTTGCCATCAAGGGAGGTCACTTATTTACTAGAATAGTCACAAACAAAGCATGAGATGGGGAGATGGGAAGATAATTTTCCAGTCCCCTAGCGGCTCTAGCTACTGTTTGCAGTTAAGATGTACCTTCCAGGAGTTAATGAAGAAACTCAAGGGTGTGCAAGGAAACTGCTCCGACAGTGTCTAACCTTCACACACACACACACACACACACACACACTCACATAAACAACACTATAAGCCAAGAAGGGAGGAAGGACAGGTTTGGACCATGAGTACCATGAAATCTTATGTGCTGAGAGATAAAGAGAGCTTTAAGGATGATGTAGTTCACACCCCTACTTTGCAGATGGGAAGGTTTAGACAGGCTGAGCAACCTGACCAATGTGACTGAGTTAGTCAGGCATTAAAGCGTGGAATATAATTCAGGTCTCTTGATGCCAACAATTTAAAAATAGCCATTGAGCTCCCAGGGGAGATGCTAAAGACACACACACACACACACACCCAAGCAAACAAACAAAACCAAGTTTAAAATAAGAAAGCAGAATTGAAGGTATGCTTTTCAAAAAATCACGAATCTGCACATTTTGAAAATGCTTCCAATTACTCTCTATCCCCTAATGGTCCTGCTTTTAATCTCTCTCCATTGTCGGCTTTCTTAAATATAATGTGATGTTAAATAATGCTAAGAAAACATGCCTGCACCACCACAGAATCCTAACAACCCTACTCTCTGGGTTCAGGAGCATGAAAGAGGGGCTGCTGATGTGAGATCTCCCTGGGCTGTAGCTGTAGTGCCCCACCTACCAACATTCAACCACTAGTTACTGAACTAACTTGTGGTCCTGGAGCAGAAACTGTACTGTTTTACCCACTTTCCTGGGTGAAACCAACAGGAAAGAAGGACACCAAAATCATCTGAAATTCACACTCAAGTTTTACTCTATTTCCAAAAACAATTTATTCCCACTGCCTCCCTACTCATCCTAAAGTGGAGCCTTCCCTATGTGACAGACACATGTTACATTCAGTCTCACACTGATGCCAGACACAGTTAAGTGCTCAATGTCTGTTGAATGACTTGTTGAGCACTGCTTTTTATCTTTATGTTTTTCAGTATTTTCTGATTTTTCAAGGAGCATATGTTATTTTATAATCTGAAACATGTAACACTACTTTAAAAAAAATCTACTTAATCCATTGCATTTACAAATCAAAAAAGAACTGAAGTCTAAGCCAGTCTCTACTGAAAAGGCTGCATGAGAAGACAGAAGATAGTTTTAGTGGGGAAAGAACATGGAAATGAGCCAGATTTATAAAACTCCAACTCTCAGCTCCACCTCCCATGACCTAAGGGCAGCACTAATTCTTTGCTCAGGAAAAGTAGGAGGATGTCAGGCACATCTTCAGACTGCAATGACACTGTTTAACCACACATGAAAGCACATTTTGGACCACATTTTGGAACATTTTGACTCCTACCTTGCAGCTGCAGCC
This sequence comes from Cheracebus regulus, assembly GCA_963574635.1. Lineage (NCBI taxonomy): Eukaryota > Metazoa > Chordata > Mammalia > Primates > Pitheciidae > Cheracebus > Cheracebus regulus. Next base: position 18,975 of record CAUYQU010078489.1, on the reverse strand, counting down.
AGGAGATTTTTCGCGTTGGGAGCCCCTGGATCTACAGAGAGAGACTTGGCAGCTAACAGCAGCTTGCTGGATGCCATCGAGATATTCTTGAGGTTCCCGATCACTTGGATCTGGTCTTCTTTTGTCTGGAAGGTCAAAAGGAGCCACAGCAATTAGGGCCTGTCCATTTCTTGAAGGAAGCATTCAGAGTGCGAGGAGCAGCATCCTGACATGGAGGCACGTTATCTGTATAGATCACGTTAAATCCAATTAGGCTGCAGATGCCTAACTTGTTGAGACACTGACCAGTGTCTACCCTTCTCCAAACAGATGCTCAGATCAAGATGCTTGCCACAGGGAAAGAAATCCATCCCCAAGTGGGTCAGCCAAGAGCTGTGCTTTCTCACAAGTAGAGGCATTAAGCAGGGAGTGGGGTGGGAGGAGAGCGAGCCGTGAGCCAATGCAAAGATCAGGCAGCGATTCCAGCATCTTGCTCAACAATGCTGGAGTTGTCAAGGAGCCGTACGTCTCGGCCTGGCACAAACGACCAGCACTGTCTCGATATTCAGAGCTCACTGCATCCCTGAAGTTCCTGACTCGGGAAAGGACAGATTTCTCACCTGGTTGCCATCTGAGAAACAATTCTTTGTAGTTACTAAAAGAAGATACACCCTGGTTATCTTCTGTAGGGAGGTCATAGGAGCGCAGAAAAAAAACAGCTCCCAAAGCTGACACCAGATCAGTCAAGCTCCCCTGCTCTAAACAAGGGGTTTATCTGTTCATCTGAAAGAGGTCATTTTTAATCACTTGACACTTGGTATTAGACACACACCATTTGAATGGGCCCATTAAACCTCAAATTCATATATATTTTTACTGTATTATTCCACATACGAAGAGCTGTTCTAATTTCTGTTAAACATCCTCCCTTCCCTTCTTCTCCCTCCAAATAGTAAGACTATGCATTCTGCTGGGGGATTGTGGGAGAAGTTATCCTTCATTACTAACAGCACATAATGCATAAGCTGATAGCATCTTTGGGAATGCCATTCCCATGAGGGCATGAGCTTCCTAAGAAGCAAAAAGAATGCAACCATGGCCTGGCGGTTTACAGGTTCCCTTTTCCTATTTGTTCAATCAGTCTCAGGGATGGATTGTCCATCTAACAGGAGAGGCTAAGGTCAACTCCAGACAACCACCTCCACACCCACCTGAGCTTGGCCAGCCATCTCAATGCCAGCATCGAGGAATTCATCAAAATCATCACTGAACTTTCCAGAGGCTGCAGCCAGCTCTCCGCTCTGGCCCCGGGTGGCATGCACAACTTCTCCAGCAGACTGGTTCAGATCAGCGGCTGCCTGGTTCAGTTCACTCTGGGCTTCCTGGAAAGGCTTCGTGCTTGGAGGTAGCTATTGGGAACACATGGCACACCCCGTGAGACATTTTGCTTTGCAGGGGAGGGATAGAAGGAAGGTGTTGTGGAGGGGAGACAGACTCTTCAGGGATGCATTTGAGTCATCACGACTAAAAGGCTCTGAGTCATCTCAGCCCATTTTATTAATAGGGTTGACCCTCAACATATACATTCATTCATTTATTTAAATTTATCGAACACCTACTCAGTGCTAGACACTGTGGATCTAAAAATGTAAGCTATCTTCAGGGGCTCAAGGTCTCCTAAGTGGCAGAGACAGTATCCACACCAAGGCAATCTGCCTCCAGAGTCCATTCTCTAAAACTCTACCTGATGTTGTCTCTCTTAAGATAATAACTCTCAAAGTTTTAGCTTTGTAAACTAAAAGGCAGATGCTATCAAATTTCAAATCATGCTCTTCCAAACTAATAGCCACCAATTATATTAGTGGTCTTTGGTAATAACTTTTTTTTTTTTACAGAATACAAACGTCATCTAGCAGAATGATAACCATCTGTGAAAAGCTGTAGGGAGTAAAGCTAGACTCTATTCATCACCCACATACACTGCCTTTACACCTGTGCAGAGAAGACTCAAAGACGCATGACCACAAACCCTCCTGCAGCAGACTCACAAAGCAGGGAGGGGAACAGGCCCCAAGGTGAAATTCCTCAGACTACTTGCTCTCTCACTGAGTCTTGGACACATGTACCCTTCTGATACCTGATTGTCACTAACTGAGAAGTTGTGTTAAGAAGCTAGGTGATCACATACCCCTCTTCCTCTCTCACTGGGATGACCCAAGAGGAAATGGTAACATGGGTTCAAAGAAAAAGTAAACTTTAAAAGCTCCACCTGGGAACTTGGTTGATCAGACAGCAAAACATGGAAAACAAAGACTGGTGAGAAAAACAGGACTCCTAAAGGAAGGGTTAGCTGCTCAGACATCTCATGGAGAGAAGATGACTTCACTCACCTAACGTGAGCCTAGTCCCCCAGTGTCCTTTCCCCACCCAAGAACCTCTCACCGAATCCACAAGCAGCTTCTTGCTAGACTCCCCAATGCTCTTCAAGGCCACGTCCACATCCTTCTGCCCAGGTAGGCAATTGACGCAGTTATTTAAGGAGTGTGAGACAGCTTTAGCCACCTGAATTCATGGAGGGAGAGAAGCACCTTTAAGTACAAACATTTCTGTACATTTGTTGGGAATGAGCAGTGACAACATGCAGAGCTGAAACAGATATGGACATGACCCACCAGCATTCACCTGCCACTGTCACATGTCTTATATCCCCTCGTCCAGGCCCCCTGCCCCAGAGAAGATGTCCACCTTCTTACTAGGATTAACATTCTGTCTCAGCAAAGGGTCAGACACAGTGACACAGCACATTCTCCTGTTCCCCAAAGCCAGGCTAAGCCACTGTTTTGTGATTCAAACATGTAACTCTCTAGTATGAGGTCAGGCTCTAAAGCAAACATTTCTTATACCAAGAGAAATGAAAATATCTCCCTTCTTGGGAACCCTGCTGAGGTCACTGAGGTGGAAGGAGACCTTGAGTTTTTGGATCACAATTAGCAAAGCCTGTGGTTAATTTCTCCTCAGTGACCCTCTGGGGCCATCTTCCCAAAACTCACCCTGCCCAGAGGCTGGTGGGATACTCTGAGCACAACCTGGAGTTGCCCTCACGCTGCCTAGGAATGTTTAGTGGCTCCCTGCTTGCATGCTTCGGTATCCTCAATTAAAAGGAAGGTCTTTGGAGGTGGGCGGTGTCATTCCCTCTAATTTAAGCCATCTCCTTCCCAGCCCCACGTCTAGGACTCTGCCTGGATGCTCCTCAGCCAACTGGTTCCATCAGGCAGTCAAAGAATCATTGAAAGAAGTAACAGAGAGCCAGGGTTGGAAACTTCTGCGTGGCCACCCCTCCTGGATCTACTTCACCCCCTGGCTAGGAAGAGCAAGATAGCTCAGCACACACAGGCCCAGAACAAGCATGTTATGTCCTGGCTCTGAAACTCCTAAGGACAGAATTCAAAGGCACCCATACCCTCTGTTAACTGTGAATTAAGCAGATCAAACATTAATGACAATACAAGGCACGACTTACAAAAGTGCGCAACACGTATGGCCAGCACTGTTACAGCCTCTGGAAGTTTCTAAAAACACCTGCTGTGTCAGGCCCATCAGGGAAAAGCACCCAGGAAACAGCTCACCCACATGTCCACATTAATGATGACGATGAAACCACAATTTCTTATTCCCAGCCTCACCTGAGCCAGTCTTTGTTGAATCTCTGCATCTCCAGGTGCAATCAGGGCCTGCTTGGCCTCTTGAATGAGCATGGCGGAGCCCTCCATCACGTCTCGAGCAGAATCTAACATGGCATGGGCTGCTGCCGGGTCGGTCGTCGACGCAGCCACTCCCCGGGCGGCCTGGGCCAGCGTTTTCAGAGCTTGGGCCGTCTCTCTAGCAGCCACCCCTGGGGATGAAAGCCCATCAGACTTCCAATTAGATTCCATCTAAATGTCACTTTTTACTTTGGAATAAGCTTCTGGACCAGGGCCTGGCACAGAAGGGTAGCTGCAGATCAGTTTTTATAAAATTCAAATTGCTGTGTTTCTTGAATAAGTAGCTTTAGAAACATACCCTCCTAGCTCTGGGCCAAACCAAGAGACATGTCACAATAAATGCAATGCTAAAGACTAACTTCTCCCTGACTTCCCTTGTTCCCACTGCCCCACATGTCCCTAGACCTAGAACACCAAGTTCATGGGAGTGAGTACACAGATGGCCATGCCTGGGTATGTTCATGCACATGTTTGTTGGAGGTCATTTAAATGTATCTTTCCTCTCAATCGTCTTTCTGGGGCATAACTTACATACAATACAGTGACCAAGTCTACATGTGCAGATCAGTGAACTGGTACATATGGATACAGCCACAGACCCACCATCTATTGTGCCCGTTTCTAGTCAATACTCCTCCACACCAGAAGTGATCACCATTTTAATGTCTATCACCTTAGACTAGTTTCACCTATTCTTAAACTTCATGTTAACAGAACCACATATATGCATTCTTTTGTGTCTGCCAACTTTCTCTGACCATGATGGTGAGGGCTTCAGCTAAGATGGGATGTGTGGCAGTTCATTCTTTTTTCTGGCTGTATAGTATTCCACTATATAAATATGCCAACATTTGTTTATTCATTCTCCTGTTGATGGATATTTGGGTTGTTTTCCATTTGGGGCTGTTTGAATGAATCTACCAAGAAAGTTCTTTGGGGCTGTTTGGATGAATCTACCGAGGAAGTTCTAATATGCATATTCAGGTGGCCATATGGAATCATACCTCTTAGATATAAACCTAGGAGCTGAACTGCTGGGTCATAGAGTAAGTGTATATTTAGCTTTAGAAGATACTACAAAAACAGTTTTCCGAAATGATTTTACTGTTACACATTCCACTGGCAATCTGTAAGAGCTGCAGTTGCTCTACAATCCTAGCCAATACCAGGTAGCATCAGATTTTAATGTAATCATTCTGATGCATGTGTAGTTGCATCTCAACAAGGCTTTAACTTTTATATCCTTAATGAGTAATGATGTTGAGCACCTTTGCACACACTTAACAGCCATTTAGATATCCTCTTTTGTGAAGTGCCTGTTTATCTTTAAATTCCAATCTAACAGATGATGGGATTTCATGATAAACTATGAATATAAACTAGCCCTTTCAAGCTGTAGCACCACCTCATGCGGAATAAACATGAGCCTTACTACCTAGCCTGTTGTCCTTGGCACACCCTAGAAGAGAATGAAGATTGGAGATGCTACAATACATATAAGCCTGAGATTCACTGAACAGCGTACCCTAGAGCTCATCTCACGAAACAAGCCTAGTGCTGGCACGTACCTTGCCCACAAACACTTCCAGAGGTGGCAACAGAGCTAGATCTGAGCTTTCCTCACTTTGAGGCCAAATACTCTTTATAGTGCTCTTTAGGGTAGAGAATTATGAGCCCTTTTTGTTAGAACATGTAAGATCTACATGAAAAATACACAAATCGATGTCTCTCTTGCACTCAACTTTGAAATGACTATTTTCTAAAGGACCGCGCTGGAAGATCTCCAGGCACCAGTGAGTGTGGTCTTCACACTGTTTTAGCTGAGTCAGCACCTACACAGCAGGTGGTCTTTTCCTCACTGAGGATGAGGCTGTGCGATACAATCGAGTGTGAAAGGCCTCAGATCCATAAAAGCAGACGGGTCTGCAGTGCTGCAGACTTGCTAATATGTAAATATTTAGTAAATCGCACAGCTGGGATATAAAACTACAATCTAATCAAGGTAAATTACAAAGCTGCCAATCTATCATTTATCCCATGGCACTTCTGAGTACAGCTGGTGGAATGAAAATTTTAAACTAAGTGCTTTTTAAGGCAGAGGAGAAGCCCAGAAGAGAAAGCACGAAAGTAAACAAAAAGCTAAGGTGAAGGACAGAAACAATCTGAGGAGAATGGTCATTCCATTTTACGCTTAAGCTTTTGGCACAGTGTTGCAGGACGCTGTTGCTCAGAAAAGCGCCAGATGTGGTTCAGACCTCATCTGGCTCTGGCTCTGCTGCTGATTAGCTGTGTGGTCTAGACTGCTGCCTTTTCCCTCTGGGACTCAGTTTCTCATGGGTTTTGGGAGAGGCTGAGTTTCTAGCTCTGACCATTGCAGATTCTAGGCTGTGATTTCTAGACCTCTCCTCTTGCATTCTCATTTGTCATTAAGGACTCTTGGGTCCACTTCTGTGTGAGTTGTATATAAGTTTGAAGGGGTAAATCATTTATCATATGCAATTAGAAAAGACATGTTTATGCAAAATCCATTTAGTGAAAAACCTTTCATAGACTCAGACAATTAAACACAGAAATCGGAGGAGCTAAATTCCAAAAACCTAAGCTGGTCCATCCCATGAAGTTTTCTGCTAATGACTCACTGTGAAATCTCAAAGCACATCAAGGATCTTCTTGAGAGGGATCAGGTTTCTGGAAAGAGGAAGCCATACCATCAAAAGGATGAAGCAAGGCCACCAGAGGTCAGAAAGCCCAACGAACACCCATGGCTGTGCATGGCTGAACGCACAGCAACATTCTCAATGGTAATCACTATAGGGTCAGATCACCAAACACACAACACCCTCCGAATGGAACTGTTCATGTAGTCAAAGTGTGCATCACAATGCCAGAACCACCAGTGTGAAATACTAAAGCGGATTTCTGTTTCAATAACCACAGTCCTTTGAAAACACAGATTACTTTCACAGTATTCTTGCCATCTGGATCTTAAATTATACTCAGTAACAGAGTCTTACGAAGGCATATCAAGTGATATCAAATATAGTAGCATTCTTCATAATGGTTGCTATTCTTTACCAGAATTCATGTGGATTGTGAATCCAGACAGTATTGGGCCACACAGCAAGCTCACAAGGCAAAAATCACGTATGACACAAATCTTTTATCTGTTCCAAAGTATTTATAAAGGGTTCTGTGTCACTGTAATCAGCCGTACAGAAACGTATTTTGTATACTGCTGTGATCAAACAGAAACACACTTGCATTAGAATGGAGCCCAGTGGCAGCTCATGGGCAACCTGAGATCCAGGGTGAAGCTGTCCACACATGCTCTCTATTTCCTTGCTTCCCATCCATTCTCCAACTTTCCTGAAACTGCCTTCAACAAGGAGAGTAGTAACCTTATTCCTAAAGCGAATGGATGCTTAAGTCTCCCATTTGACATGACTTTCTGGGCAGCAACTGTGTCTATGGCTCTAGAGACATCCCTCTCTCCTGGTTTTCCTGCCCTCTCCATAGCTCCGTCTTCTTCTTTCTTTCAAAGATTTCCATTGCCAGTTTTCTCTTTAAGTAGCCAGGTTCTTCAGGGTTACAACTGATCGACTGCCTCTTACTCTACCACTCCCTGTTGACAAACTTATCTACTTCCAATCACTATCATTTTACCAATAATTTTCAAATCTGCATCATCCAGTCCAGGCTTCTCTACTGAGTTTCAGAGCCAAAGATCTAGGTGCCTAATGATGCTCTTCCTGCATATTCTCCAAGTACCTCTAATGGAATACATTTAGTGCTGAACCCGGCATTTCTGAACTTCACCTCCCCTACTCCTACCAATGGTTCTGTGTTCCCATCAGTGACTCATACAACTCTTCATTCAGCTATAAGGCCAGACACTTGGAATCATTTATGCTACCATCTCTACCAACTTCTCACCAGTCACCAAGAACAATCAGGTCTTTGCTTATTCAGTCCATCACTTTGTCTCCACTGTAGGACACTACCACCTCTTACCTGGGTTAATGCAACAGCCTGCTTGCCTACTACTTTGTCTTCAACCAATCTATTCTACACACAGGAGGAAGGGCAACCTATACAAAAAGCAATCTGAACTGTGTCCACAGCTGAAAAACACGTTCACATATTCTTTAGTTAAAGTCTAACTCATTTATTTTAGCTTACGAGGCCCTTTAGGATCTGACCCTGGCCTAACTTTTCAGCCCTATCCTCTTACTCCTCACTTCCTCTTTGCCTTTTACTTTAACCATCTTCAGTCCCTTCCATCAGCCTTCTTTTCTCTCATCTTTAAGGCATCATACATGCAGTGCTCACTTATGCAACCACCTCCCAATGCCTGCGAAAATTAAATGGGACTACTTCTAGGCTGCTTTTCAGACACCAGCTAGAAAGCCTGTGTTCCTGGATGTTATCAGTATCAGATGATGCAACCTGTAAAGCAGTCTTTCTCTACTAACTATGCATTTCATCATCTACACAACAGCTGGCAAGATTTCAGGCAAGTGTAGAAATTTTTGAAATTTAAATTTCTCCTATTACCCCATGATTTTATAAGAATTTCATCATACTTTTCCTTCTCCTGGAATGCTAAACAAGTCCCACCCAATCCTCAAAGCCCTCACCAGGTGTCCATTCTGCTCTGAAAATTTCACCCACCCTTCCACTGGGATCAAATTTTACATTCTTATTATTGCAGGTACTATGCATATTGTACTATAACTTTGTGTTCCTATTGTGCTCTTTTAAATTTTTATTTTCAAAGTAATAAATGTATACAGCTTTTACAAATCGAAGAGGATTTTGCTTGTAGTGATGGCAGAATAACTTACTGTGAATCAACCTTCCTACACAGAAACTCTGGAAAACATATATACAAAACGTCTATTTGAAGGCACTAAGAAAGACCAAGGCACCAAGGTAAAGAGGGCCAAGATCTTGAAAAGAAGGAAAGTACAGAGACGTGAGTCCAATGTTCAGGGTTGCTTTTTCTCTAAAGGCATTTCCTAATTTGTAACCTGTTGCCAAGAAGCTGAGAAGCTGAGTTAAATTTCCTGAAATCTCATGGGGTTAGGAAGAGAAAAAGCATAGTTCTGAGCCCAAGAAACAGAATAGCCCTGGTAAACACAAACCCTTTCAGATGGGACACACGAGGGCGATACCCTCAAAGGTGAACTGGAAACAGACCTCACAATTTCCAATCCGCTCAGTTCCTGCATTTTTACTGTGACCTGTCCTTATCCTAACTACCTGCCAGGAGCGAAGAGTAATCCTATGTAGGGAGAAAAACGTATTTCAGGGCCTCAAATTATCTCTACAATTTAAAATAGCAACGTTCAGTCTTAAAGAAAAAGAAAATGAAAACACAAGGAGACAGACCAATGGCTGATAAACCAAGAGGGGAAAAACAAAACCAAAACCAAAAACAACCCTGACAATAAAAACAGGATATAGGTGATCCAGATACTAGGATACTAGACTTCAACCTTAAATAACTGTGATAAATACGTTGAAGAAATTAGATGACAATATACAGAATTTTGGCAGAGGTACAAACTATAAGTAAATAATCAATGGCTATTCTAAAATTGAAAAATATGATACTTAGAATTAAAATCTCAATGGAAGGGGTTCAAAGCAGAATAGATACTGCTAAAGAGAGGAAAAGTGAATGGGAAGATAGATCAAAAGCAAATATTGAGAATAAAGCATGGAAAGAAAAATGAAAAAGAAAAGAGTACAGGAGATGTAGAAAACACAGTGAAATGATCTAACATAAGAGAAAGAAAATGGGACAGAAGCAATATTTGAAGAAACAAAGGTGGAGAGTTTTTGAAAACTGGCATAGGACAAAAAAATCTGATTTTCAAGGAGTACTTACAACCCAAAGGAGGACAAATACATAGGAAAATTCCTTCAGGCACACTGCTGGAAAACCAAAGACTAAGGAAACTCAAAAAGCAGAGAAAGGGGAAAAATAAAACCACATTACCTTTATAGCTAACTTCACAACAGAAATAAAGGAAGCCAGAGACAATGGACTAGCATCTCCAAAGTGCTGGAAGAAAACAACTGTCAACTCCAAATTTTATAATAAGTGATATTATCCACCCAAAATAAAAGCTTAACAAAAGCATCTTTAGACAAACCAAAATGGAGAGAACTGGTCACCAGTAGATTAATACTAAGAAAAATAATGAAAGAAGTTCTTCAGGTAGAAAAGCAATGATCTCTAATGAAAACTCCTTGAGATGCAGAAGGAATGAAAGGTGATGGGAAGGGTAACTATGCGGGAAATCTAAATGAATAAGGACTATCTGGAACAATACTGAGATTGTATTGTGGAGATGAAAATATACCTAGAATTAAAACATACAACAATAAAATAATTGAAAGAAAGGTAAATGAAGTTAACATGTCCCAAGATTCTTGCACTATGCAAGAAGAGGTAAACAGAGTAACTGGTATTAAAGAAATAATAAAAGAATAGTAAATTAATGTACAACTAACAAGCTAATGAAGAGGAAGAAAACAGAATTTAGAAAATGCATATGAATCTGAAAGGAGGCAAGCAAAGAGGAAAAAAAGGCACTTGCCACAGGTAGGCACAGAGAAAACAGATAGTAAGATGACAGACTCGAACCCCAACATATCAGTAATTACACTATCTATAAACAGACAAAACATTCCAATTGAAAGAAAAAGATTGTCATACCACCAACCACTCTCTGCCCTCCCCAAAGAACAATGACAAACTTGGAGGATACCCAAGCCATTAACTATAAACGTGAAGAAAAACTGAAAGTAAAAGAATAAAAAAAAATATGTCACGTACATATTAACCACAACAGAGACTTCTATGCAGAAAACCATATAACTGGACTGAGAGAAAAGAAGACCTAAATAAATGGATATTCACAGATTAGAAGACTCAATGATATAAATATGTCAATTCTCCCCAAACTGATTCTATGTTATTCCAATAGTAGTTTTAAAATACTGGTTTAAAAAAACAGCATTTTTTTTTGTTTTCTAGAAATGTATAAGCTGATTCTAGAATTTATGTGGAAATCAAAAAGGCCAAGAATAGTCAACACTAACTTGAGGAAAATCAACAAAGTTGGTGGATGTGCATTACCAAACATTAATACTTAGTATAAATACTTTAGTATAAAACTGCAATACAGTAATTACAGAAGTGTAGTACTAATATAAGAACAGGCATAAACTGACCCAAACATGTATGTTCACTTATATTACAAGAAAGTGGCACTAAAGATCACTGGGGAAAAGTGGGCTTTTCAATCAGTGGTGCTGGATCAGATGGATAACCGTGTGGAAAAACAATTAAGTGAACCCTACTGCACATAAACAAAACTTATTCCAGAAAATTCAAGGTTCTAAACATGAAAATCAAACAGTGAAGCTCTAGTATATGACAAAGGAGAACATCTGCATAATCTTAGGCAAACGTTTTAAAACAGGACACAAAAAGTACTAACCATAAAGAAAACAAAAGGATGAATTGGAATGTATTAAAACCTTTGGGCATCAAAAGGCACTTTTAGAAACTAAAAAAGCAAGTCACAATATACAAGAAATACATACAGGTAACAAAGAACTCCTACAAGTGAGGAAAAGACAATAACCCAATTTTCAAATAATGGGCAAAAGACACAAACACACTTCACAAAATGGCCAATAAACCGATGAAAAGGTCCTCAATGGCACTGCTCATCAGGGAAATGCAAATTAAAATCATAATGTGCTACTATGACTCACAAACCAAAAGGCTAAAATTAAAAGACAACAATACAAAGTGGTGGCAAGAATACAGAACAACTGGAGCTTCCTTCCACACACTGCTGAAAGAAATGTACTGAACACATGGGGAGCCACTGACCTAGGAAACCCACTTCTAGGTATACAGCAAGAAAGTGCTTACTATGTTCACTAAACAACAGGGACTGGACTTGTTCCTAGCAGTGTCTTTTGGAAACAACCCAAATGACCAACAACAGTATAAAGAACAGCTATATTCAAGTAATGTAATACCATAGAGATAACGGGAATGAAAGAACCACTCTATGTACCACAGATGAGTCTCACAAACATAATGCTGAGGAAAAGCAGCTAGATATGAGGGGCACGTATTGTATTATTCCAACTACTTACAGCTCAAAAACAGGCAAAATTAATCTATGCTGTAGAAGCCATGAGTGTTTACCTCTGGGGAAGGAGAAAGGGGATACAGTGATTGGGAGGGGGCACAAGGGAGCATCCGGGAGGCTGAAGATGTTTGATTCCTCTGTCCTGGTAGCGGCTTCTTGGGTGTTTTCAGTTTGTGAGAATTTATGGAGGTATCCACTTAGGATTTATGCTGTCTTCTGTGAGTATATTATACTTTGATAATAATGTATATTTCAAGAGGAAGTCAAGCAGTGTTACAGTGTAACAAAAGCAATGATACCTAACCCTTCCCTCTTCATCCCCACACCTAGAGCCACTCAGTTCCTTAAGCTTTCCTTCCATATATATTTTAAAGAAATGTGCTTATACTGAAACCTCTTGGTTTTAAAATTTGAGATAAATACACACTTTCTACAGCAATAACATTTCCTTATTGTGTACCTTTTCTGCTAGAGTTGATGATTACGCAATCTGTTCCTTATAGAGGCTTCTGTTTAGGAGTCACCTACCTTCAGGGGCACCTGGCATCACCAACACTCAATACTGCCTCACCCCCCAGGGTTCTGCAACACAAATTACTTGCTTCCTGGTGGCTCCCCTACCCCTCAGGTTTCTGTTTACTCGCCCCTTCCTGTTACCATGCATCTGTCTGCTGTTTTCACACATTCCATTGACATCTATTTGTTGTCATTTCCTATTCTCTTCAGCCTTTCTTATGCCTTTGCTTTAGTGGGATTTCTGGATTCACAGATAGGCCTGGAAGTCTATAATTACTATTTCTTTATAGTCTAATGGGGGCAATCCATAAATGGTTTGGGGGAATCATATTTTATTAGTCTTTGTGTGCTTAGTATCAAGCCCAGTAACAAGCACATGGTACTTGAAAAATGTATGGTGAACTGCTGGAGGAAAAAAGTGAGGCATATTGTCAAAGGAATGAATTCCCTCCTCCCCCATCCCCCATCCAGTGGGCTGCACCTGCCCACACCGCAGCATGAAGGGCATGGGTCTCACCTGTGTAGTGTTCATTGCCTTGCGCAGCACAGGTCAGCAGCTGCGCCATGGAGGAGCCCACTGCCTTGGATGTGCTTCCCAGGTCCTGAGCACATTTTTCCAGCTACAAGAATATTCAAGGAGGAAAGTAACGTAGAAAAAAAGAAACATCCGCCGAAGTCTTAGCATAATTTAGAAAAGTCATGCAGCTCAAACTTTGAGCTCTAGCTCCTTCCCAGTAATGGCACTAAGCTGCAGCAGGGTGGTACAGGAGAAGGGAGCCTGAGCTTTAGAACAAACAAATCTGGGTGCAAATTCCTGCCCCTTGCTCCCTCCCCTCCCAATTGCTAGCATGAGATTGAGTAAATTACCGAACATCTCCAAGCCTCAGTTTTCTGAGGAGATCATAATACCTAGGCTCACAAGGTTTTTAGAGAATTAATGTAGGCTCTCAACAAATGGTAGCTATTAGTATTATGCCTTTAGAAGCTAATTTAGAAAGTCTGCAGCAAATCCTTAGCGAGAATTAATTATGGCTGGGCAGGAAGTGGGCAGACATCCAGCTGCACCACCTTCCTGGCATGTGGGACCATTAACATTGTTCAATTTGATCATTATACTTTGAGGAGTTCCAACGGAAAGGAAATGCAATAGCAATAGAGGGTTGGAGTGGCAAATGAGATTATGAAAATGGGCACAGTGCTTGCTTCCCATGAACAGCATGTTATTTTGCTTGTAAAGTGAATAAAAAATGCAGGGAACAAAGTCACTAAAGGCCTGGGGTATGGATAATTATTTGATTACTAGATGAGGACACCATTTTGGGAGAGAATTTCTAGGTATACTGTGAGACTGCAAAAAGGCATCAGAGAACAAATGCATTTTAAAGCTCGTAACATGTTTTCCAAGACAGGCAGTGCTTTCCAATAAAAATATAGCCTGGTTCATTATAGCAAACAATATGTTAGGACACAACACAGAGTTTTTTAGAGCAATTTCTTTAAAATGTTACAGTGTTTCGCTGCATTCTAACTGACTATGTTCTATGTAAAGGTGGAATTACATGTCATGTCAGCCTCTCTTGCACTCCCTGGGGCATAAGACTTTGGACCACTTTGCAAAGCTGTTGGCCCAGGAGGCAATCCCAACTCTGTCACTAACTGGGTGACCTTAGTTAAGTGACTTAACCTCTCTGAGCCTGAGTTTCTTCATTTTTACAATTAGGGGAACTTGTAATTTAACAACTATTTTCTGAGGCTTCCTATGTACCAGGCATTGTTCTATGGTACATGATATGCTCATGAAGTCCCCTATACATTCTAAAAGTCTTTAGTTCATTCCAAGAGCCAGAAGCTCTCAAAAGCACAGGTTTTAGAGTTCTGCAAATCTGAATTTAAACCTTGGTTCTGCTCCTAACTGGCACATAACATTGTACAGAACAGTGACAAACTCTGCCTCTCTTTTCTCACCTGTAAACAGGGTTAATAAAACTTGCTTATAGCCAGGGCGTGGTGGCTCATGCCCGTAATCCCAGTACTTTGGGAGGCTGAGTCGGGTGCATCACCTGAGGTCGGAAGTTTGACACCAACTTGACTAACATGGAGATAGCCCGTCTCGACTGAAAATACAAAGTTAGCTGGGTGTGGTAGCACATGCCTGTAATTCCCAGCTACTCAGGAGACTGAGGCAGGAGAATGGCTTGAACCTGGGAGGCAGAGGTTGCGCATTGCACTCCAGCCTGGGCAACAAGAGCGAAACTCCATCTCAAAACAAACAAAACAAAACAAAGAACAAACAAACCAAAAACCTGCTCATGAAGGTTACTGCCAAGATAAAGTAGAATGTGTGTGTACAGTGCTTCACAGGTGCTTAATATATGGTGATATTTTACTAGCAATGTTCGGTCATGTGGGAAAGAGCATGCAAATGAGAGGGACTAGTGAAATTTCAGCCAATAGAACTCTGATATAAGCATCGGGAGATGTGGTAATATGACCACCGTAGATTTCTAGTGCCATTATTCCATTTGCAGTATGGCTTTCCTGTAGGGACATGCTTTGCCGTTGTCCATCCCAGTGCTTTGCATTAAGTAAATTTGTTTTAAATGACTGTTGATAATCTTTTCTATGTTTATCATGATAGCCTCACTGCTACCCACTTCATAGATAAAATACCTGAGACATAGAGGAGATACAGGATGTGTGCACCGCTACTTAATGATGCAGCTGAGTCCAGAAGCCAGCACTCCTAAGTCCAAACCTAGTTCCTCCAGTTACCCTGGGCATTCTTTTCAGAGCAAGGCCACAGGATTAGAAATTTCTCAATGTGCCTTAACATTTAGGAAACATCTTAACAACAAATAATTTAACGTCATAACAAAAAGTAGGCCCACACCCTAGCTGGCTCTAACAGCTCACCGTTTCCCCTGGAAGTGGCTTCAGCTGGCTCTCCACGGCTGTCATCTTGGCATCCTGCAGTTCATTCTTAAGCGTCTGCACAGTGTTCAGAGCTGAATCGATTTCCATTGGACCACAGGCTTCATGGGCCTGTCAACAGAGTTGGGAATATCTGTACAGTCAGCTTGAGAAAAGTCCCCAACACTTTTGCAACTTATAAAATGCCTTTCTGGATACACCTAGTGATTTTCCAAATCCAGCAAGAGGGACAAGGAAAGCAAGAATTTTTCCTGAGAGAACAAAATCACCCTCTGTCAGAACCTTACTCTTAACTTACCTAAACCATCAATTATGGATGTCTCATAACTGGATATAGTAAGGCTTCTGAAAGTGATCCTTATCTGAAATGCACTTCCCTCTTAGACTCAATGGATCATTTATTCACTGTGGCTGGGTTTTTGTAGGGCACCTAGCACAGCTATGTGTGTACAAAGAGGCGGGAAAGATGCAGTGAATGAGTAAATGAACAAATGAACCTACCCAAGACTCTGGGGGCAAGTCTATATCAACTTTATTGATTCTCTTTACAAATTTCTAGATTATAAATCATTACCTTTCTGTACTGAAGATTGTAATATTTTTTTCTTAGTAATTTATGAATCTCTTAGTTATTTAGAACACTGATCTCCAAATTCTTTGATTCTATGCCCTCAATATACACATGCACAAATAATTATATACACGTGTAATTATTGATCAGTATACTAAATACTGGAATGCTTTCATTTCTTTCCATTTTTAGATAATAGTAACAACAGCAGAAATAAATACTAATTGATTTTTATGTGCCAGTATTAAGAAGGAAACTGAGACACAGAGAGGCTAACTAACTTGTCTAGGTCACAAAATTAGTCAATGACAGTCTGATTCCAGAGCCTGCACTCTTTTTTGCGGGGGAGACAGAGTCTCACCCTGTCACCCAGGCTGGAGTACAGTGGGATGGTCTTGGCACACTGCAACATCTGCCTCCTGGGTTCAAGTGATTCTCATGCTTCACCCTCCTGAGTAGCTGGAACTACAGGCGTGCACCACCACACTCAGCTAATTTTGTATTTTTAGTACAGATAAGGCTTTGCCATGTTGGTCAGGCTTGTTTGGAACTCCTGGAATCAAGCAATCCACCCACCTCAGCCTCCCAAAGTGCTGGGTTTACAGCCTGCACTCTTAATGCTTAATCCTTATACTACAGATTAAAAATTATCACCGGGTACAATTGCTCACCCCTATAATCCTAGCACTTTGGGAGGATCACTTGAGCTCAGGAGTTCAAGACCAGCTGGGGCAACATGGTGAAACCTCTTCTCTAAAACAAAAAATGATGAAATCTTGTCTCTAAAACAAAACAAAAAAATTAACTGGACGTGGTGGCACATGCCAGTTGTCCAGCTACTCAAGTGGCTGAGGTGGGAGATTGCCTAAGTCCAGCAGATCAAGAGGTTCCAGTAAGCAATGACTGAACTACTGCACTCCAGTCTGGACAACAGGGCAAGAACCTGTCTCAAGAAAAAACAAAAAAAAGTGTCTTCCTATACCCAGTGGACAGTCTTGCTTGAGTCCCACTTTGAGGATCACTGTCCTGGAGCAGTGGTTCGATGTTGGTATATGTGTCTGACTCAGCAAACAAGCTTGTTAAAATGCAGATGTTCAGACTCTACGATGAGAAATTCTAATCTGGATTCTCAGAGGCAAGGCCCAGGGATGTGCATGCTAATAAGCATCCCCAGGTGATTCCAGTGTAGACAATATCAGGACCTCTCTTTGAGAAACACAGGTCTAAATACTTTTTTTATTGGATATGGTCTAAAGCTGTGGATATTTTCATTTGGCTGTGTAATATGCTCCTCATATTAAAAATTCAAGTCAGCTTCTACCTTCTTCTCTTACCAATTTACAAGGCTGCTTGTTTCTATAAAGGGATTGCTACAGTGAAGAAAAGTGAATTCATGCTAGACCTTCATGCTAATACCACATCAAACAGAGTAGCAAATGAGGTCCTTTGGTAATTAATATACTCCAGAGACAGAATTTCATTGAGTCTGCAATTCTGTTCTCTTGAAAACCTTGTTAAGGTGAATGCTCCCATGCAAGATGTGAAAACATTAAATAATAAAGATGACCCTTCAAAGTTGATTTTCTGCCTATATAATTTGTTATTAAGTTTATAAGATGATGCCTGGAATATATGAACACTTATTTTGGCCCACAATTTAACTGGCACCAAGACACTGATGACTACTATTATCTCCTAAGACTGTGAAAAATGGACCACTGCTTGTCCCAGGATATGGCAGGAGGAAGAGGAAGAGGAAGTATGCAACTCAACTCAAAATAGTTCAACAAAACGCATCTGAAACCAAAAAGTGAACACTAAGTGTGAGAGATAGTGGCTTAATGCAATAAAAGCCAACCCCCAGGGGCATCTTTAATAGTCATGCAAGTGGAATGGACAACTCTGTCAAGAAATAGGTTCAGCAGTGTTCAGGTCCTGCGTGGTACCCACACCACCCCAGCTCCCTTCCTGACAAGCTAACACGTGACATGGTCCACTTGCCTTCTGCGAGGCGGTACGCAGCTCCGCCAAGCTGGTGGCCAGGTTCTTGGCACACTGGCTCAGCTGCATGGCTGCAGCCTGGTCACTCACGGTGGGCACTGCGGCTTTGGCAGAGGACACCATCTTGCTTCCAGGCTGTAGAGAGATGAAAGGAAAGTAAGACGGTTCCCGGGCTGCAAGAGACAGAGAGGAGAGACCCAAGCAGCGATGCCTCCACAGCAGTCAGAACTGACTGTGCCCTAAAAAAAAGGGGAATATTAAACAACGTGTCCCCTACTCACAAACTGCCACCTCAAGTCAGATACTCTAGGGGAATACATTTTAAGAATGTTTTAAAAAAGAAGAAATGGAGGTGTCTTAGAGGGTAGAGGAGGTGAAATTAGAATAGTGGCTTAAAATTCTCATTTAAAACATTTCAAAGAGAGTTTCTTATTAAATAGGTTTCTTTGTATTTCTCAGAATAGCTCTTTATTCTGAGTCTCCCATACACCCAAAAGACTGCTTAGGAAAATGAAGACAGACAAGAAAACAGTTAAAATGACCTCATATCTCACAAAGCAGAATAATTTTACCAGTGCATGCATATCTATGTGTATGTACATACATTTTGAAAAATAAGATCATACTATTTACTCTATTTCACAATCTCATTGTCTCACATTTCTTGCCTTTTAAATAAGTATATAATATTCCACTATATGCCTCTGTTGCCATTTCTCAATTCTCCATTGTTGGGCATATTTCCATTTTTTCCAATGTAATAAACAATGCTATGATAAACAGCTTTGTAGCTAAATCTGCATACATTTATAACTTTCTCTATATAAATTTTTAAAAGTAGAATTTCTGGATGAAAGAGTATACATACTTTTAGGACTTTTAATATATATATTGGAGAGAGATCCAAGATGGCGGATTAGGAGCAGCTCAGGATTGCAGCTCCCAGTGAAAGTGCAGAGGGTGAGTGGACGCCGCATTTCCAGACGGATTTTTATTACCCCAGACCAGGAGATTCCCAGGCGGAGCAGCCCCA
>CAUYQU010078487.1:0-20459 GCA_963574635.1 Cheracebus regulus | reverse complement strand
GATCACCTGAGGTCAGGAGTTTGAGACCAGCCTGGCCAATGTGGTGAAACCCTGTCTCTACTAAAAATACAAAAATTAGCCCAGCGTGGTGGCACATGCCTGTAATCCCAGCTACTCGGGAGGCTGAGGCAGGAGAATTGCTTGAACCCAGGAGGCAGATGTTGCAGTGAGCTGAGATCGCACCATTGCACTCCAGCCTGGGTGACAGAGTGAAACTCTGTCTCAAAAAAAAAAAAAAAAAAAAAAAGCAAAAAACAAAAAGCCTCTTGGCTGCTTGCTCTGTGCCTTGTGCAAGGATCCTTCCAGCCCAGGAGTCACTTAGTAGTCTTCAGACATTCTACTTTGCTTTTCTAGAGTTTCGGTCACATTTCTTTTTTCTTTTTCATTTTTTTTTTTTTCTTTTTTGAGATAGAGTTTTGCTCTTGTTGCCCAGGCTGGAGTGCAATGGTGCGATCTTGGCTCACCTCGACCTCAGCCTCCCGGGTTCAAGCGATTCTGCCTCCCAAGTAGCTGGGATTACAGGCATGCAGCACCACGCCCAGCAAATTTTGTATTTTTATTAGAGACAGGGTTTCAGTATGTTAGCCAGGCTGGTCTCGATCTCCCAACCTCAGGTGATCCGTGTGCCTTGGCCTCCCAAAGCGCTGGGATTCACATTTCTATCCTAAGCAAAGGCTATATAATTACTGAGTTGCAAAAAATCATCTTTTCAAACTCCAAAACGGAGATAGGAGGGAAGATAAAAGGTATGAAAGAGGCAGGCATCCTGGGTAAATCACTCCGATATTGCAGGGTTGGGATTGCCAGGGTACTATGATGGCTAATTAGAACAGAATGCAGACATTTCTCCAAAGCCCGAGCATTCATAAAAGCAAATTAGATATGATTCCGTGGATTCATCAGGAGCCACCAGTTGCATTACCCACTACTAACTTTGCAGAAATGAAACAAGGTACTTTGGATCAAAGTTCAATGAGGCTGGTTTTTGTAACATTCCAGGCAATAAACAGGCACGCTCATTCATTGATAAATGTTGACACTGACACGTAGTGACCGCTGATAAGGTTTGACTCCCATTCGGAAAGTTTGGCCTCTTTCCAAGTAACCACGGCCTTACCCTTCCCTTTTGAGCTTATCATAACTGGTGACTGTACACTTGTTTCATAGGCTTCTCCACTAGACTGTGAGCTCCATAAGGCTGGGCCCCAGATCGGTTCCACCACTAGGCTCTCTCGCCTAACTCGACCCACGGGAGGCGGCTTCAAGCTGCTCTGGATCCATTGCTCAGCTGGCGGCGGCCACCAGGTGCCCCGATTTAATGGGCCCCGCCCTCCAAGGGCCTTACTTCCAGGATTCTTCAGGCGGGAGCAAGAAACATGGTCACATTTGTCGTCCTGCGCCTGCGCACACTCCGTCCTGCGCCTGCGCATTCCTGACAACTCCCGGACCGGACATAACGGTCCCCGCGCGGCTCCCCGAACCGGAAGTGGAGGTGAGCCGTCGCGGGCTGCGCCCGGCCTCGCTCAACGCCCGGTAGTCCCCACCGTCGCCGCCGCCGCCCTCGGCCGCTGCCGAGGTCTCCTGCAGCACCATGTCCGCCAGCGCCGTCTACGTGCTGGACCTGAAGGGCAAGGTACTGAGGGCTCCCCACCCTCCCCGTTGCCAGGCAACCGGCGGGGTCCTCCTCTCCTCAGGGACCCACCCTGTTGCTAGGTAACTGGCCTATGAGCGCCACCCTGGTGTGAGGCAAGGAGGCCAGTAGACCTCACCGGAGATTCACACCCTGTTTTTTTTCTGGGCAACTGGGCGGGGGTCTGCAGTGGCTCTGCCCCGCCCTGTTGCTAGGTAACGCGGTGGGCTGCCGCCACCACGTTGCCAGGTAACCGACTGCCGCGCCCCCTGCTCTCAGGCATAGAAACCAGGGCCTCTGGCCTCGGTGGAGGACCCGGAAGTGGGGCCGCAGCCGGCCCGGGAGCCAGGCAGGGCGTCCAGGGGCTGCACGACCCTTGGCCAGGGGTGGCGAGGCGTGGCGGGGACTGGGTGCCCTCGAGCCAGTCCCGCCTTCTCAGGGCGTTGCAGCTTCTGTTTACCGTACACTTTCTCTCAGTAGGAATTGCTTCACGTTCATTGTGATACTGACTTACAAGGGTTAGGTGAGGTGGGTGGTGATCACGAGTGCCATTTTATAGAGGGAGAAACTGAGGCACAGAGAGGTGAAGCAACCTGACCAAGGTCACACTGGTCACAGAGAAGTAGCACGTCTAGGAGTCCGATCCAGAATCATTTGTTCATTCAGCTGATATCTAGGGAGCACTACTAATGCCAGGCAGGGTACTAAGCCTGGGGTCGATCTGTGTTTAGCGAAAAACAGTCCCCCCTCTTTTTTTTTTTTTTTTTTTTTTGAGATAGTGTAAGTTGTCCAGTCTGGAGTGCAGTGGCGCGATCTCCACTCACTGCAACCTCCACCTTCTGGATTCAAGCAATTCTCCTGCATCACCCTCCGGAGTAGCTGGTATTACAGGTGTCCACCACCACACCCAGCTAAATTTTATATTTTTGGTAGAGATGCAGGTGTCACCATGTTGACGAGACTGGTCTTGAACTCATGACCTCAAGCGATTTATCTGTCTCGACCTTCCAAAGTGCTGGGATTACAGGGGTGAGTCACTGTGCTAGGGCTCAACAATCGTTGTTCTTATGTCATTCACAGGCTGATGGGGAGATGGATACTGATCTCCAAAAACACAAATAAATGTCAATTGCAGTGGTGGGGCGGGGTGAGTCTGTAGTAGGGAGTCAGCCTTAGCCAGAGAATGAGAGAGGGTTTCTCTGAGCAAAGGTGACAAATGGACCTGAGACACCAGCAAGGTGGACATAAACTAGTTTATGTCCTCCCAAAGGATCTGAGAAAATTTAAAGGCAGGATTGTCCCCGCCTTTTCGAAATGGGCCTCTGCCTTCTCCCAAGTCCATCCCAGGTACACAGCAAGTGGCTGCTTGGCCTGTAGTGTGTGGAAGCAACAAGAACCGGTCCAACAATGTTAGCCCAACATTGATCAGTGAGAGAAACAAACGTGGGTGTCAGGTGCTAGGTGAGGGGTGGGCAGGAGTGAGCTCTGAAGCAGCTGGGAGTGAAGAGGTGAAGTGGGTGCCGCTTCCTGCCCCATGCCACCCCAGCACTTTCCTGAAGTCCCTTGAGTAGGTGCCTGCCCTGGAAGCCACCCACAGTGAACACCTAATGAGAGCCAGTGCTGGCCTGCCTTCTACTGCCTTCTTGGAAGACACCCTTCTTAGAGGCACGCCAGGGGCTGGGTGGGTGTGGTGTTCCCTGAGCCCTGGTGGCATGAGTCTTGCTTCTGTGCTGGCCACTGCCTCCCTAGCCGTGCCAGCAGGCTGCCTGTCTTGGCTTGCTTATGCCTTCAGCAAACATTTCATGAGCGCCTAGCATGCACCCCGTTCTGTGCCAGGCAGAGGGTATCCATTGGTGCTGTGGCTGTGGTGTTAGGGCTGAGCTGAAAACCCATCTCTGCCGCTCAGCTGGGACAAGCCTCTTCTCTCTGAGCCTCGCTTTCCTCACTGGTCAAAAGAGGCTTTTTTCTTTTGGACGGAGTTTCAGTCTTGTAGCCCAGGTGGGAGCGCAGTGGTGCCATCTCAGCTCACTGCAATCTCCGCCTCCCAGGTTTAAGTGATTCTCCTGCCTCAGCCTCCCGAGTAGTTGGGATTACAGACACCCGTCACCACACTCAGTTAATTTTTTGTATTTTTAGTAGAGATGGGGTTTCTCCATGTTGGCCAGGCTGGTCTCGAACTCCTGACCTCAGGTGATCCACCCACCTCGGCCTCCTAAAGTGCTGGGATTATAGGCGTGAGCCACCACGCCTGGCCAAAAGAGGTTTTTATGGACTTACTGTGCAGATTTGCTGAGCAGATGCATGAGACAGGCTCAGCACCACCCATGGTCCATGTTAGCTTTCCCAGGCCTCTCCATCTAGCAGGGGAGTCACCTAGAAGCAGAGACATTACCACACGGTTGGATCTAGGCAGCCACAGGGGCAGGACCAAGGTCCTAAGTACTGTAGTTGCTCAAGCTTGTCTTTAGCCAGTGGACGGGGGAGATGGTTACAGAAGGCCCCCTGGAACAGGGCGATGCTGGAGGGGGTTTGGACGGTGACCAGGTCAGGTGGAACAGAGGCATTGCAAGGGACACAAGGGCAGCCTGCTGGGGCTGCCAAGCCAGAAGTCCTGACTAATGCTGATCTGGGAGAGATAGCCCAAGGAGACCACTTCAGTTCCAAGAAGGAGCAGCCACCGTGAGGAGACCGTAGCCCAGAGAGGCATGATCAGACCTGCCTTTCAGGAAGCTCCCCAAGGCAGCTGTGGGCTTCCCTCCCTTCCTCTGCAACCAAGATGCCCTTTCTTATTCCACAACCCACGGACCTCATGTTTCCAAAGTCGGCCTCGTGAGCCGACTGCATTTCATCAAAAATAAAGCACACTGAGAAATTCATGGCCACGTGTCTGGTTATCAGGGACATTGGCTTGGCTGCACTGGCTGGGAGAAAGCTCTCCTGGTAGGGAGCTTCTCTGCTTTATCTGGCTGGCTTCTCAGCAGCTTCTAACACCACTAACCACCTCCTCTGCGGTGCTCCCTTCCACTTCCGGGAAGCTACGCTCTCGGGGGTTTCTCGTGCTGCCTGCTCTCCTCCTTTTCTGCCGTCAGGGCTGTTGAGTGGCTCAGGCCTACAAGTGCCTCCCCATGCTGTCACTCTTCCCAGGTGATGTGACCCATGTCCATGCGCCAGTGACTCTCGACTTTGTCCACAGCACTTATCTGGAGATCCACTGGCCGCTGGGACACTGGGGAGGTCCTGCCGCCACCACAAACTCAGCATTCGTCAAAATGCACTCCCCGTGCCTGCTTGCTCTCCCTCTAAGTGATGCCATTACCCATTCAGCCATCTGCACAAGACCTATTCATTTTCCTCACCTCCTTTTTCTCCTCACCCCCTTATTCACTCCACAAATGTTTACTGAGCGCCTACCATGGGCCATGCCCCAATCTGGGTGCTGGGACACAGCTGTGAACGAGACAGAGTTGTCGCTCTTCTCAGGGAAGGTCAGACAATAAACGAGGATACAAATAAATGTATAATGCAGCAGGTGATAGGGACACTGAAGATAAAGCAGGGGTCAGGGTACAGAGGGACAGGACATGATCTCAGCCAGAGCAAGCAGGGAGGACTTCTTAGAGGAGGTGTCATTTGAACTGAGGCTTGAGAAATTAGAGTAGCCAGGCCAGGGCAAAGACCCCGAGGTGGGAACAGATGTGGATCACTCAGAGACCAGCTAAGGGGCCAGGCTGGAGTGAAGTGAATCAGGGCAGTGCAGGCAGAGAGGCGTCAGAGGGGCCGTGAGGAGCCAGACCACGCTGGTCCTTGGGAACCACAGGGATGCGCTTGGGGTTTGTTCTCAGTGCTGGGGAGGCTGGAGTAGGTGGCAGTTCAGCAGCGGGAAAGAGACCCCATCTGGCTTCTCTGTAGGAAGAGCCGTGTCACCCTTCATGAGGAAGGATCTGGGGAGTCAAGAGTGACAGCAGGGGGAGGGGCTGTTTCCTCAACAGGTCGTCACCTGCCTCCCTCCAATCAGTCCCACAGGACTAGGAGAGGAAGGTGCCACCCCCCATCCCTCCCAGCCCCGCCTTGAGAGAATAAAGGCAGTATGTGATGAATGACAGGTTCTGAGGCAGGCGGTTCCCAGGATGGTCAGTGCCACCATGGCCTTCTTAGCCAGTGCGTTGCTGAGTCCTGCCGCTGGCTGTCCTGCGGGCCCCGAAAGCTGCAGCTGCTCCGAGCAGCATCTCCAACTGCAGCTGTGCCCAGGCTAGCAAAGCTTCCAACCTCCTTTTTATTCTTTCAACAAGGTGTGATAACCTGCACTTTGTACAATTTGATGAGCTCAGTCATGTGGGAAGCCATAACCCACATTCCATCGCCCCCTTAAGCTTCCTCATGCCCTTTGCTGTCCAGCCCCATCCCTAGGCAGCCACCGATGTCTTTTTTATCACCATTTTCTAGGATTTTCTATATGTGCAGTCATCCAGGATGAGCTCTCCTTTGTCTGGTTTTTTCAGCCAACACAGTGATCGTGGGATACGTCCCTCTATCAGGAGTCCGATGCCTTTCCTTGCTGAGGCGTGTTTCTCTCTCTCTCTCTCTCTTTTTTTTTTTTGAGATGGAGTTTGGCTCTTGTTGCCCAGGCTGGAGTGCAGTGGCACAATCTCGGCTCACCACACCCTCCTTCTGGGTTCAAGCCGTTCTCCTGCCTCAGCCTCCTGAGTAGCTGGAATTACAGGCACATGCCACCATGCCCAGCTAATTTTTGTATTCTTAGTAGAGATGGGATTTCTTCATGTTAGGCTGGTCTCGAACTCCTGACCTCAAGTGATCTGCCCGCCTCACCCTCATAAAGTGCTGGGATTACAGGGGTGAGCCACTGCGCCGGCCTGAGGCATGTTTCTCCTGGTGTGCAGGACACAGTGACTGTGGGATCCATCCATGCATCGGCAGTCCGGTCCCTTTCATTGCCGAGGTGTGTTTCTCCTGGTGTGCAGGACACAGTGACTGTGGGATCCGTCCGTGCATCAGGAATCCGGTCCCTTTCATTGCCGAGGCGTATTTCTCATCATGTGCAGGACACAGTGACTGTGGGATCCATCCGTGTATCGGGAATCCGGTCCCTTTCATTGCCAAGGCGTGTTTCTCATGGCATGCAGGATACAGTGACTGTGGGATCCATCCATGCATCGGGAGTCTGGTCCCTTTCATTGCCGAGGTGTGTTTCTCATGGTATGCAGGACACAGTGACTGTGGGATCCATCCGTGCATCGGGAATCCGGTCCCTTTCATTGCCGAGGTGTGTTTCTCATGGTGTGCAGGACACAGTGACTGTGGGATCCGTCGTGCATCAGGAGTCTGGTCCCTTTCATTGCCAAGGCGTGTTTCTCATGGCGTGCAGGACACAGTGACTGTGGGATCCATCCGTGTATCGGGAGTCCGGTCCCTTTCATTGCCGAGGCGTGTTTCTCATGGCGTGCAGGACACAGTTTGTTTCTAGTTCACCCATTTAAGGACATTGTCATTGTTTCTAGTCTGGGTCTGTTTCAATTAAAGCTGCTGTTAACATCTCATGTTAGTCTTTGTACAGACATGTGATTTCATTTCTCTTAGATAAACACCAAAGAGAGGAATGACCTGGTCGTACGGTAACTCTGGGTTTCACTTTTTGAGAAACTGCCAGACTTCACCAAAGTAGTTATCCCATTTTCCATTCCCATCAGCAGTGGACAGGGGTTCTAGATGCTGTATATCCTGACCCACAGGCTATGAAAGAGACAGGCCAGGAAGGGCTTCTCCTCTTCAGAGTACCCGTGGACTTCAGGAAATATGAACCTTCAGCAGAAATGGGTGCCCTGACCCAGGCAGGAGAGCAGGGTGTGTTAGCATGGGAAAGGCTGAGAAGGCCTGCGTTGAGAGCTTGTGAGGCACTGCTTACCCTGATGTCTCTGAGTGATTCGGTCCTGGACCCTTGCTGCAGAGTCCCCTTCTACACTCACCTTGAAAGGAACTGCAGGTGGCCCCTGTGGAAGCTCACACTGGGAGACACTCTTCTCCAGGAATTCCCTGGGGGATGGACACCAGAATGGCCTCGAGTCCTGCTCTTTTGAGGACAGGGGCCATGATCGGGGTGCCTTGAGGGAAGCAGGCTGGTGCATCTCACCCCCTGCCCCCAGCCCCCGGATTGAACAACTGAAAATGCAAGCATCTTCTCTCTTCCTTCCCCACCCCAGGTGCTCATCTGCCGGAACTACCGTGGCGACGTGGACATGTCGGAGGTGGAGCACTTCATGCCCATCCTGATGGAGAAGGAGGAGGAGGGGATGCTGTCGCCCATCCTGGCCCATGGGGGGGTCCGCTTCATGTGGATCAAACACAACAACCTGTATCGTATCCCTTTGCTGGCGGTGCTCCCAGGGGACTCCTGTGTGAGTGTGTGTGCACATCCACATGCCTGCAGTCAGCTGGTTTGGGCACAGCGGGAGCCATCGGACACAGCAATGCCCTCCTGGAGCTCCTTGCTGCCTGGGGAGACAGGCAGAGAACGCACTATGACACGTGTGATGGGTGTGGGGAGAGGAGCGGGTGTGACTTGAAATCCTTTGGCCCAAGGTCCCAGGAAGGGAAGTGACACCCTGGAGGAAGCCTGCAGGGAGGCCTGGCTTCTGCCAGCTGGAGGGACGGACAGGCACTGGGCATGGGTGAAGAATCTGCAGGAGAGAGGCTCATTCCAGCAGCTGCAGTTGGGGTGGCTGGAGCCCTCGAGAGGGGACGTGTGGCAGCAGCGAGGCTGGAGTGGTCAGTGGGGTCTGGGGTCTCAAAGGACATCATCTGAAATGTGACAGGAAGTCTTTGGAGGCTTTTAGATGTGTACCTTCTAGGGGTTTCTGGCTGCTGAGTGGAGCAAGACCGTGGGGACAGGAGAGGACATGGGTAGGTGGGGAGTAGGCTGGGGCCGTTGTGCAGGTGGGAGGGGAAGTGCCTGGACCACAGAGGGGTGGTGGGGTACAGAGAAGGGGAGAGGCTCCTCCCAGCCCCGCCCAGATCCCAGAGCCCCCTGCCCTTCCTGTCCTTGGACCCATGTGGAGACTTGGCCAAGCCAGTTTCTAGCCAGGAGGTCTAACTGGCCATCCCACAGCTTTGGGCAGACCTTCAGGCGCACTGTAGTACCTGCATTACTGCGGGAAGGGCCCGGCTTTGCGGTTCACAGCCCACTGTGAGCCCCAGCTCCAGCAGCCATGGGGCTGGAGGTGAATCCCTCACCTTCCCACAGTTCAGCTGACGACCCCTCGCTGCATGACCGTTCAGGTCAGTTTAGCTGACTTGTGCACACTGCTCCCAGCAGATGTGGGCTCTGTGCCCCTTCCTGTGTTCTTGGAGACACGGGGCCTTGCCAGTACAGCGTGGCCAGTGGGCCAGAACATCCCCTGGGAGCCCTGTGGAAAGGCAGAATCCTACACTCCCCCAGCCCTGCCCCATCAGAATCTGCATTGTAGCAAGATCGTTCCTGGTGGGTCGTGTGCATGTTCCCATGTGGGCCGTGCTGGTCCAGGTCCCTCGCCTGGCTCCCTGTGGCGTGCCTCTGTGGAGATTTCTCCTGGCTCTGGAAGGCCCTGAGAATAGCTCTGAAGCTGATCTTCGGTGGCTTTTAACCCGGGGAGTTGACAGTCCTCTGAGGCCGCCCAGGTATTGGGAGGAGGGTGAGGGGCTGTGGTCTGAGCTCAGCAGGAGCCATCAGATCAGTTTCTGCTTGGGCCCCTATATTTCACACCTGGATCTGGGGAAGAGACAGGGAGGGCTCACCACTCTGGCTGAGTGGATGTCCTTTTACCTCTAGCTGGGACAGTTCTCAGCAAGGCCCTGGATGAGAGCCACCCACTGCCCCTGCTTATAAAGCATCTGGGGAGGGTGTGTTGCCAGGCAGCAGGAGGGAGGCCAGCACTCGTTTGACTGGGCCAGCATCCCTTTCCTGGGCCCCTGTGCTGGGGTGAGGCGAGAAGGGAGAGGATGCAGCCCCCACCCTCCCCTCTAGAGCCACTGCTGGGCAAACACGCCAGGCGGCACAGACGAGCCGTGAACAGGGACGTCCGGGGTGCAGTGCGTGAACCTACAGAGGAAGAACCCGCCTTCTCTGGTGGCCTGGGAGCCCGTTAGGGAAAAAGGAACAGGAAGTGCCCAGCACACACTGACCCTGGGAGGCAGGGGCTGGCACCCTGGCAGAAAGGAACATCTGCGCCAGACATCTCACATACATTGCCTCAGTTAATTCATTCACAGGCCCCCATTACACAGGAGAGAAATATCAAGGTTTCTCTAGAAAGGTTTGTTTCAGGGGCCACGGCTTTTCTTTCCAGGAAGGGCTGACGCCAGAATTGGCACTGGCTGCTTGCCACAGAGTCTGGCCGGGGGACCCTGGATCTCAGCAGGGTCATTATGAGGTCGCCTTTGGAGGAGCAGGGCCAGTGTGTCCTGCTTTCTGCTCCTGGAATAAGCTTCGCTCCCTCCCTGCTCAGGGCCGCCCCTCACCCAGCCCCTGGGACAGGTCCTCTGTGCCACCTGCCATCCCCGTGATTCTCCATCCCAGTGAGTGCTCCCTGGGGCACGTCTGGCCGGTGACTCCTGTGTCCCAGGCCCAGCTTGGACCAGGAGCTTGGTAGCCTACCATGGGCCACATAAACGGCTGGGAGCAGGGGTAGGGAAGGCTCTGAGGGTTATGAGGGTTAGGGGGTGCCTCCATCAACTGGGGTCTTCCAGGCAGCTGCCCGGCCTCTGAATGCTCCTTAACCACGGCTGCCATGCAGTGGTCGCCACGTCCAAGAAGAACGCGTGCGTGTCGCTGGTATTCTCCTTCCTTTATAAGGTGGTACAGGTGAGTCTCTCTCAGGGGCTGCGGGCTTGTGGGCCTCCCCATACCTGGCCACCCTAGTTAGAGCTGTGGGGTCTCCAGGGAGGGCTGGGGCTGGAACCCCAGGAAGTGGGAAGAGGGAGCCCAACCCCCCTGTGTGTGGAATTCTACAGTTCTCGTTGCTCCCCACCCTGGGGAAGAAAGGAAAGTGAATAGGAAAAGGTGGGGCTCAGAGCAGGGGTGTGCCCTGACCCTGGAAGGGACAAGCAAGTCCCCCAGCCAGCTTTGGAAGGATGTGGGGTGAGCCGCTGATGGGGTTGGAATAACCAGCAGAGCTGCAGAGCCGAGCACAGCTCAGAATCTCCCAGGGGGCTCTCAAGGCACAGAGGCCCAAGGCCCACCTTGGAGAGAGCTGACACACGCCAGGCCCAGGCTGCCAGTGACATGGAGACAGTGGCCGGTGCAAAGGCCCTGGGACAGGCATGTGCGTGGTGTGGCCAGGGAGGCTGAGGTCAGCTGGGAAGAGGGCGGATTATACAGAAGTGGGGATTGCATTCCACCTCTGATGAGAGGTAGTGGAGAGCTTTAAACAGGAGACTGACAAGACCCAGTTTGATCTAAAGCAGTGACTCTGGTTGCTGAGCAGGAGGACTTGAGGGCAGCCTGGAGGCCAGTAAGGAGGCTGCTGCCGGCTTCCTGGAGAGGATGGGCCTGGCCAGGGCAGGCTGTGGGGCTCAGGAAAGTGGGAACCAGGAGCCAGGAGGCCTGGAAAAGCTTTCATCCCTCACTGATCCCACCTGTGCAGAATGTTGGGGAATGGGGGCAAGCCCAGGTGGGGAGGGCAAGGGGAAGGAGCCGAGCGTCACCTGGGAAGGCCCCATGTGCAGGCGGAGGGCTCCTTCACTGGACCGGTGGCGCTGTCACAGGCAGGGCTGGGCCTGGCTCTGCTGCTGTGCTTTCCAAGCAGAGGCCAGGCGATCACAGTCCTGAAGCACATGGGGGTCAGCAGATCAGAGACAGGGGATGTGGGGAGGGGAGGGGAGGGGGGAGGGGAGGGTCCCCACCTGAGGGTTGGGCAGTTCCTTCCTGCTTCAGTGATGTTCCTTCCTTCGGCATTTATGCCTGCAAAAGTGCTTCTAACAGCCCCTCTTCTTTGGCATCCCTTCCTTAGCCCTCCAAGCTTGCCATTGAAATGGGGAAGATGGCGGCTCATCAGGTCATCCCCTGAGTCACTCCAGACTCAGGAAGGGATGACAGTTAGTCGCTCAGGGGGGGTCGCCTGCCTGGGGGTGTTTGGGCAGGGAAGAGAACGGGGACGTGGAGCTTCTGAAGGCCGCTGCAAGGGCTCCAGCCTGGCCCCTCCCCACAGCCAGCCCCTGCTGTCCTCCTGCCCCGTTACCTGGGTCCAAGGCCCTGTAGCACGTCACCGAGCCTGGGAAGCGGGCTGTTGGTAAGACTTAGAGAGCAAATGAATGTGTGCAAGTGTTCATTCATTCCTCATCCATTCGCTCAGCCATCTGCCTTCCCTCCCTCCCTTCCCCCTTCCCACACTGCCACTGCCGCAGGTGTTTTCCGAGTACTTCAAGGAGCTAGAGGAAGAGAGCATCCGGGACAACTTTGTCATCATCTACGAGCTGCTGGACGAGCTTATGGACTTTGGCTACCCCCAGACCACCGACAGCAAGATCCTGCAGGAGTGAGTGGGCGGGGGTGGGGCCGGGAGCTAGGCCTGGGTGGTGTCGTGACATCGATGCCATCAGGTGTGGAAACAGAAGGGGCAAATGTGTGTTCGTGTTGTCTCCCACCTGCCCTCCCACCTCCAGCCGTGTTGGGATTTTTACTGAATTGGTAGGCTTCCTTTCTTTCCTTCTTCTGTAGAGTTTTATCTCCTCTGCTATAGAAATAGACACAGCATTTTGAAACTAGCAAAGCCCCAATAGCCATTCTGTGTGGTAACAGGTAGTGGGATTCCGTCTAGGCCATTAATTGAAATATGAGCTTGTCTTATCTTTTTTCTTTTGAGACGGAGTCTCGTTCTGTCTCCCAGGCTGGAGCGCAGTGGTGCGATCTCAGCTCACTGCAACCTTTGCATCCCAGATTCAGGTGATTCTCCTGCCTCAGTGGTTTTAATTGTTTCCTCCTCATGGCCACGCATAACAGTGCCTTTCCTGTTCCTTATCTTTACTGGCCATCCACACAGATGCCATAAATCCCTTGCTACTAAGGAGTCGCCTCCTTTGTTTTTACTGTTGTGAAATGACTGTGATCGAAATCTCCCCTTTGGAATCCTGCCCTTCAGATAATAGGCAACGTGAATTAAGTGCGTCCTGGGGGCCCAGCCCCACCTGCAGCCCTTTACATTCACTCGAGTCACAGCATCCCCATTTTACAGTGGGCAGACAGACTCCCAGAGAAGCCTGTGTTCCTAACCCTGCACCTGTTGCTCCCTCAGCGGGATGGGGTCACTAGCTCCATCCACGTGCTCAGCGGGGATGGGAAGCAGCTCACATCCACTTCTTGTTTTCCTCCCCAACATGGTCTTCTTGGCCCCCCAGAAATGAGCACTTCAGACTCCGTAACTTGCATGTGTATTGGCCTTTGGAAAGGCTGAAGATTTTCCTGTATGAAGCAGCCCAGGTGAAACCAGAGGCTGCCTTTTCTGAAGCTGCTTAAATTGAGGGCCTGTTTTCAAGTCGGTCAGAACTTCCCGTGGCGTTGGTGCAGGTGCCGCCTCCTTCACTCAGAGCTTGTGGCCCCACAGGTACATCACCCAGGAAGGCCACAAGCTGGAAACAGGGGCCCCGCGGCCCCCAGCCACCGTCACCAACGCGGTTTCCTGGCGGTCCGAAGGCATCAAGTATCGGAAGAATGAGGTGTTCTTGGACGTCATCGAGTCTGTTAACCTCTTGGTAGGCTCCTTTCTTTCCTTCTTCTGTAGATGTTATCTCCTCTGAGATAGAAACAGATGCAGCATTTTAAAACTAGCCAGGCCCTGAGAGCCATTCTGTGTGGTAACTGATAGCAGGATTTAGTGTGGGCCACTCACTGAACTGTGCACTTGTCTTTTCTTTTTCTTTTGAGATGGAGTCTCCTTCTGTCGCCCAGGCTGGAGCGCAGTGTTGCGATCTCAGCTCACTGCAGCCTCCGCCTCCCAGGTTCAGGTGATTCTCCTGCCTCAGCCTCCTGAGTGGCTAGGATTATAGACACCTGCCACCACGCCCAGCTAAAGCTTGTGTTATCTTTATTAGCATTTATGCTGACTGAGAAGCCAGACGTGCACGTTATTTTTAAAAATTAAAAGCAGGATATGAGGTTAGAAAGTGAAGGGCTTTTATCATTCACCATGTACAGAAAAAAAAAGAGCAAGCAAAGGGCCCCGCTCCAATAAGCAGAAACATGAGGATTTGTTCACCGTCCTCCTCTCAGGCCTCATTCTGTAGATAGATAGAAACGCGTATGTTGCTTGCCCTGTAAAGCTGAGATCGGAAGCTGTGCTTCTCCTGCAACTTGTTTTCATTGTTGTTGTTTTTTGGGTTTTGATTTTGCATTCAGTGTTACTGTTTTGTATATGTTTGGTTTTTTCTTTTAAATTTTAAATTGTGAGATAAGTTGACGTTTTGAAAATGAATTTTAGCGCTTGTACAGATTTGTGTAACCTATCACCATACCCAGGGCACAGAACCTCAAAACCTCCTCATGCTGCCTCTTCCCCATTCCCTGACAACCATCGCTCTGCTCTCCACCACCGGAGTCTTCGTCGTGTTGCGATTGTCACTGTAGCTGTCTTTCTGAGACTGTTCTATGAACAGCATCATACAGTCATGAGCTCTCGAGTCTGGCTTTAACTCATTCTAATTCTTTTCGATTCATCCAAATCCAATTGTTCTGTGTATCAACAGTCTGTTTCCTTGTATATTTATTTGTATTTATTTTCTGTTCCGAACCACAGAAGGACATTTGGGTGGTTTTCCAGTCTTTGCCAATTTTCAGTAGAGTTGCTAGAAACATTTTGTGTCCAGGCTTATGTGTGGACATAAGTTTTCATCTCTCTAGGGTAAAGACCCAGGAGTGGGATGGCTGGGTCACACGGTAAGTGTATGTTTACCTTTATAAGAAACTGACAAACCATTGCCGTTTTGCATTCTCACCAGCAGCGGATGAGGGTTGTGAGGACCCCACATCCTTGGTCAATAGTTTTATTTTTGCCATCCTAATAGGTATGTAGTAGTACCTCAGCATTGTTTTGTTTTTGTTTTTTTGAGATGGAGTCTTGCTCTTGTCGCCTAGGCTGGAGTGCAATGGTGCTATTTCAACTCACTGTAACCTCCGCCTTCCAGGCCCAAGTGATTCTCCTACCTCATCCTCCCAAGTAGCTGGGATTTTAGGCACCCACCACCAGGACCAGCTGATTTTTGTATTTTTAGTAGAAACAGGGTTTCACCGTGTTGGCCAGGCTGGTCTTGAAGTCCTGACCTTGGGTGATCAGCCTCCCAAAGTGCTGGGATTACAGGTGTGAGCCACTGTGCTTGGCCTATGGCATTTTCTTAATGGCCCATAATGTTGAGCATTGCTGTACATGTTTCTTTGTCACCTGTATATCCTCTTTGGAGAAGTGTCTCTGTGCATCTTTTTTGCATTTTAAAATTGGGTCATTTTCTTATAATTGAGTCTTGACAGTTCTTTGTATGTTCCAGACAGAAGTTCTTTGTCAGATATGTGATTTGCAAATATTTTCTCACAGTGTGCTTATCTTTTTATTCTCTTAGCAGTGTCTGGTTTTTTTTTTTTTTTTTTTTTAGACAGAGTCTAACTTTGTAGCTCAGGCTGTAGTACAAGTGGCATGATTTCAGCTCACTGCAAACTCCACCTCCTGGGTTCAAGTGATTCTCCAGCCTCCGCCTCCCAAGTAGCTGGGATTACAGGCACCCACCACCACACCTAGCTAATTTTTGTATTTTTAGTAGAGGCAGGTTTTCACCAGGTTGACCAGGCTGGCCTCGGACTCCTGACCTCAGGTGATCTGCCCACCTCAGCCTCCCAAAGTGCTGGGATTACAGGCATGAGCCACCATGCTCGGCCCCCAATACTGTGTTAGAGAGGGCATCTTTGTCTTGTGTCAGTTTTCAGGGGAGGAGCTTCCAGCTTTTGCCTATACAGTATGATATTGGCTGTGGGTTTGTCATAGATGGCTCTTATTTTTTAGGTATCTTCCTTCAAAACCTACTTTGTTGGCTGAGCATGGTACCTTACTCTCTACTAAAAAATAGGAAAATTAGCCAGGCATGGTGATGAGCACCTGTAATCCCAGCTACTCGGGAGGCTGAGGTGGGAGGATCGCTTGAGCCCAGGAGGTAGAGGTTGCAGTTAGTTGAGATTGTGCTACTGCATTCCAGCCTGGGCGACAGAGCAAGACCCTATCTCAAAAAAAAAAAAAAAAAAGGCACGGTGGCTCAAGCCTATAATCCCAGCAC
This sequence comes from Cheracebus regulus, assembly GCA_963574635.1. Classification (NCBI taxonomy): domain Eukaryota; kingdom Metazoa; phylum Chordata; class Mammalia; order Primates; family Pitheciidae; genus Cheracebus; species Cheracebus regulus. Next base: position 4,531 of record CAUYQU010078487.1, on the reverse strand, counting down.
TTTGGGAGGCCGAGGCGGGTGGATCACAAGGTCAAGAGATTGAGACCATCCTGGTCAACATGGTGAAACCCCATCTCTACTAAAAATACAAAAATTAGCTGGGCATGGTGGCGCATGCCTGTAGTCCCAGCTACTCGGGAGGCTGAGGCGGGAGAATTGCTTGAACCCAGGAAGCGGAGGTTGCGGTGAGCCGAGATCACACCATTGCACTCCAGCCTGGGTAACAAGAGTGAAACTCCGTCTCAAAAAAAAGAACCCGAAAGCCCTAGTTTGTTGAGAGTTTTAACATAAAGAGATATTGAATTTTATTGAAAGCCTTTTCTGCATCTTTTGAGACGATCATGTAATTTCTATATTTATGTGATGAATCGTGTTTATTGATTTGCACATATTGAACCAACCTTGCATCCCAGGGATAAAAGCCATCTTGATTGTGGTAGATTATGTTTTTGATGTACTGCTGGATTCAGTTTGCTAGTGTGTTGTTGAGGATTTTTGCATCAATGTTTATCAGGGATATTCCTGAAGTTGTCTTGTTTTGTTGTATCTCTGCCAGGTTTTGGTCTCAGGATGATGCTGACCTTATAGAATGAGTTGTGGAGGAAGCCCTCCTCCTCAGTTTTTTGGAATAGTTTCAGTAGGAATGGTACCAGCTCTTCTTTGTACATCTGATAGAATTCAGCTGTGAATCCGTCTGGTCCAGGGCTTTTTTTTTGGTTGGTAGGCTATTTATTACTGATTAAATTTTGGAGCTCATTACTGATCTGTTCAGGGATTCAATTCTCCCTGGTTCCGTCTTGGAAGGGTATATATGTCGAGGGAATTATCCATTTCTTCTAGATTTTCTAGTTTGTGTGCATAGAAGATTTCACAATAGTCTCTGAAGTTTATTTGTATTTCTGTGGGATCACTGATAACACCCCCTTTGTCATTTCTAATTGTGTTTATTTGGATTTTCTCTCTTTTCTTATGAGTCTAGCTAGCAGCCTATCTTATTCATTCTTTTAAAAAACCAGCTCCTGGCTTAGTTGATCTTTTGAATGTGTGTGTGTGTGTGTGTCTCAGTCTTCTTCAGTTCAGCTGTGATTTTGGTTATTTCTTGTCTTCTGCTAGCTTTGGAGGTGGACACTTTTGCTTCACACGTTCTTTTAGGTGTGATGTAGATCTTTCTAACTTTTTGATGTGGGCACATAGTGCTATAAATTTCTCTTAACGCTGCCTTAGCTGTATCCCAAAGATTCTGGTCTGTTGTATCTTTGTTCTCATTGGTTTCTCTTGACTTCTGCCTTAATTTCATTATTTACTGAAAAGTCATTCAGGAGCAGGTTGTTTAATTTCTGTGTAATTGTATGGTTTTGAGCAATTTCTTAGTTTTGAATTCTGTTTTTATTGATTTGTGGTTTGAGAGAGTGATATGATTTTGGTTCTTTTGCATTTGCTGAGGATTGTTTTATATCCAATTGTGTGGTTGTTTTTAGAGTATGTGCCATGTGCAGATGAGATATATTCTCTCGCTTTTGGGTGGAGAGTTCTGTAGATATCTATCAGGTACAGTTGATCCAGTGCTGAGTTGAGATCCTGGATATCTATGTTAATATGCTGCCTCAGTGATCTGCCTAATACTGTCAGTGGGGTGTTGAAGTCTCCCACTGTTACTGTGTGGGAGTGTAAGTCTCTTTGTAGGTCTCTACGAACTTGCCTTATGAACCTGTGTACTCCTGTTGGTGGCATATATATTTAGTATCGTTAGATCTTGTTGAATTCAATCCTTTACTGTTATGCAATGCCCTTTGTCTTTTTTGATCTTTGTTGTCTTAAAGTCTGTTTGTGTGAAATTAAGATTGCAACTCTGCTTTTGTCTGTTTTCTATTTGCTTGGTAGATTTTTCTCCATTTCTTTAAGTCCATGGGTGTTATTGCATGTGAGATGGGTCTTTTTTGTTGTTGTTGTTGAGACAGAGTCTTGCTGTGTTGCCCAGGCTGGAGTGCAGTGGCACAATCTTGGCTCACTGCAATCTCCACCCCCCCGGTTCAAGCAATTCTCCTGCCTCAGCCTCCCGAGTAGCTGGGATTACAGGCGTGCACCACCACACCCGGCTAAGTTTTCTATTTTTAGTGGAGACAGGGTTTCACCATGTTGCCCAGGCTGGTCTTGAACTCCTGACCTCAAGCGATCCACCCACCTCTGCCTCCCAAAGTGCTGAGATTACAGGCATGAGTGAACCATGGTGCCCAGCCAAGATGGGTCTTTTAAAGGCAGCATATCATTCAATCTTACTTCTTTATCCAGCTTGCTACTCTGTGCCTTTTCATGGGGATATTTAGCCTTTTACATTCAAAGTATTGATACGTGTGTATTTGATCCTGTCATTGTGATGTTAGCTGTTTATTATGCTGACTTGTTTGGGTGTGGTTGCTTTATAGTATCATGGGTCTGTATATTTAAGTGGTGTTTTTGTAGTGGCTGGTAATGGTTTCTTTCTTTCTTTCTTTCTTTCTTTCTTTCTTTCTTTCTTTCTCTCTCTCTCTCTCTCTCTCGCTATATATATATATATATATATATATATATATATATATATATATTTTATTTATTTTATTTTTTTTTTTTTGAGTCAGAGTCTTGCTCTGTCACCGAGGCTGGAGTGCAGTGGCATGATTTGGGCTCACTGCAACCTCTGCCTCCCCGGCTCAAGCAATTCCCCTGCCTCAGCCTCCTGAGTAGCTGGGATTACAGGCACCCACCACCATGCCCAGATAATTTTTATATCTTTAGTAAAGACAGGGTTACACCATGTCGGCCAGGGGTGTCAAACTCCTTACCTCAGGTGATGCGCCTGCCTCAGCCCCCCAAAGTGCTGGGATTACAGCATGAGCCACTGTGCTGGGACTTCTTCTCCTATTTAGTACTTCTTTCAGGAGCTCTTATAAGGCAGGACTGCTGGTAACAAATTCTCTCAGCATTTGCTTGTCCGAAAGGATCTTTTTTTTTTCTTTTCTTTTTTTTTTTTTTTTGAGACAGGATCTCATTCTGTTGCTCAGGCTGGAGTACAATGGCACAATCATGGCTCACTGCAACCTGTGCCTCCCCGGCACAAGCTATTCTCTGGCCTCAGCCTCCCAAGTAGCTGGGACTATATAGACAGGTACTACCACACCCGGCTAATTTATATACTTTTTGTAGAGACAGGGTTTGCCATGTTTCCCAGGCTAGTCTCGAACTCCTGGACCCAGGCTGTCCACCCACCTCTGCCTCTCAAAGTGCTGGGATTACAGGTGTAAGCCACCGCACCCCACCTGAAAATGATCTCATTTCTCCTTTGCTTATAAAGCTTAGTTTGGCCAGATGTGAAATTCTGGATTGGAATTTCTTTAAGAATGTTTAAGATACTGGCTGGACATGGTGACTCACGCCTGTAATCCTAGCACTTTGGGAGGCTGAGGCGGGTGGATCACCAGAGGTCAGTAGTTCAAGACCAGCCTGGCCAACAGGGTGAAACCCCGTCTTTACTAAAAATAGAAAAATTAGCTTCATGTGGTGGTGCATGCCTGTAGTCCCAGCTACTTGGGAGGCTGAGGCAGGAGAATTGCTCGAACTTGGGAGGTGGAGGTTGCAGTGAGCCGAGATCATGCCACTGCACTCCAACCTGGGCCACAGAACGAGATTCTGTCTCAAAAAAAAAAAATGTTTAATATAGGCCCCCAATCTCTTCTGGCTTGTAGGGTTTCTGCTGAGAGGCTAACACTTAGTCTGATGGGTTTCCCTTTGCACGTTACCTGTTACTTCTCTTTAGCTTCTTTTTCTTTTTTCAAAGATGGGCTTTCACCATGATGGCCAGGCTGGTCTTGAACTCCTGACCTCAGGTGATCCACCGACCTCGGCCTCCCAAAGTGCTAGGATTACAGGCATGAGCCACTGCGCCCGGCCTCTCTTTAGCTTCTTTCATTCTGACCTTGGACAATCTGATGATTATGGATCTTAGGGATAATCTTATTAAGTCTTTTGCAAGGGTTCTCTCCATTCCCAAATTTTGAATATTGGCCTCTGTAGCTAGACTGGGGAAGTTCTCATAGATGGCATCCTGAAATACGTTTTCCAAGTTTCTTCCATTCTCCTCATCTCTTTCAGGGATACTGATGAGTTGCAGATTTGATTTGTTTTTTAATCCCATATTTCTTGCAGGCTTTGCTCATTCCTTTTCATTGTTTTTTCTCTATTCTTATCTGACTGTCTTATTTCAGAAAGCCAGTCTGCAAGCTCTGAGATTCTTTCCTCAGCTTGGCCTGTACTGCTGTTGATACTCGTGATTACATTATTAGATTCTTTTTTTTTTTTTTTTTAGAAAAGGAGAAAGAAAGAAACAGCAAAAGAAAGAAAGAGGAAGAGAAAGAGATAGAGAGAATGGGATTCTTGTTTTATTGCCCAGGCTAGAATGCAGTCTAAAAATGGGTATTAAAAACCTCTTTTATGCCAATAATTGTGCTTAACAATGGAGACAGGAAGGAATAGGGGATGAAAATAACAAATAAGCAGC
>CAUYQU010078486.1:0-37935 GCA_963574635.1 Cheracebus regulus | reverse complement strand
TTTTCACTCATAAGTGGGAGTTGAACAATGAGAACACATGGACACAGGGAGGGGGACATCACACACCTGAGCCTGTCAGAGGGTGGGGGAAAAAGGGAGGGAGGGATGGCATTAGGACAAATACCTAATACATGTGAGGCTTAAAACCTAGATGATGGGTTGATAGGTACAGCAAACCACCATGGCTCGCGGATACATATGTAACAAACCTATATGTTCAGGAAATGTATCCCCGAACTTAAAGTAAAAAATAATATATATATGGTTGTATCAAACCCCAAAATAAAAGTAACCCACCCACCTTGAAGCCATAATGATAGAACCTTGAAGCAAGGACAGGTGCACCTTACACAGGAGCAGTCATCCTCTGAAATGCAATTTTTTTTTTTTTGCATTTTTCTTTTCTACCTTTTCTTTCTCATTTAAAGAGTAAGAATGCAGTAATAGAATTATAACTGTTGGCATCACAGGGCCACATCTTAGTAACCTTTTTAGCTGAAGAGCTGTGTAAATATCTCATGCATATGTTCTGAAAGAAGCAGAATTTTATGGCCCAGAGTGATAAGGAGGAAAATTAAAAAAAAAAAAATACCTCCACATATTCAAAGACCCCGTCCTTGTGAAGATCAGACCCAGGGGAAGATAAATTTAAGAACATTAATAAAGTATGGGCTCTATATATTAACTGAAATAAATTAATAAATAAATGTAAGTAAAGGAAGAAGGAAAGCAACGTAACAAGGAAAAAGACACTGAAGAATCTGCTTCTGAAGAACACATGCTAGGAAACAAAAAAAAAATTAAATTGTGCTCCCTTTTGCTCCTGATTATGTGCAATAAAATATGGAACTCATGAATAAAAAGGTGGTTAGAGGTTAAAACAACAACAAATAGGAGAATGAGATGGCAAGGTCGAGGTCATGCACAGACCTGAGGAAGTAAGCTGTTTTTTTAAAAAAATAAGCAAGGCCAGGCACGGTGGCTCACACCTGTAATCCCAGCACTTTGGGAGGCCCCGAGGCAAGCAAATCACCTGAAGTCAGCAGGTTGAGACCAGCCTGGCCAACATGGTGAAACCCTGTTTCTACTAAAAATACAAATATTAGCTGGGCATGGTGGCAGGCACCTGTAATCCCAGCTACTCGGGAGGCTGAGGCATAACTGCTTGATCCCGGAAGGCAGAGGCTGCAGTGAGTGGCGATCACACCATTGTACTCCAGCCTGGGCAACAGACTAAGAATCCATCCCAGAAAATAAAATAAAATTAATTAAATTATATAATTAAGTTAAATTAAAATTACAGGACTTTTTAAAAAATTGAAAACCTCAAGGAAAAGAAATAATGTACCTTCTATTTTAAATGCTACACTTTGTCGTAAAAGAAAGTGTGGCTCCGATTCTAACACTGCCATTTTCTAAAGTGGTTGACCTTGTCCAGGTTACTAAGACATTCCAGTATTTATGTTTTCATCTTTAAAATAGGAAAACAATTAGATCTCATTTGTCTGGTTGTGATGAGGACGAACTTTATTACTGCAAGAAAATTGCTTAGGACAGAGCAGAAAACAATGGCTACACATTTTTCTTTTCAAAGATTTAAAATAAAATAAGGGAAAAAAAGTCAATCAACTGTAAGCCTTATAACCATTTAAAACCTGAGATGTCTCAGATGGAATTTTTGTCTTTCAATTCCTTTTTCTCTGGCTTTCTAGACCTCAGAATAAATTGAACCACTACCTACCCAGTTGCTAATACTACATTTTGGATTTGTCATCTTGACTTCCTGAAGTAGTCAGAGTTCTTAATAGAAAATAGGATCCATAATAGGATACGAACAGTAGGATACATAATATCTCAGTGTAGTCTTAGTTTTGGGGACTGCTATAGCCAGCTACCATACAGTAGGTGGTTTAGTAAGCACAGAAATGTATTTCTTACTGTACTGGAGGCTGGGAAGCCCAAGATCAAGACAGACAGATTTGGTATCAGATGAAACCTTCCTTCTCTATTCATAGATGGCTGTCTTTTCACTGGATGCTCACATAGCAGAAGGCATGAGGGAGATCTCCAGGGTCTCTTCTGTAAGGGCATTTATCTTATTCATGTGACCTGTACCTAACACAGGCCCTTCCTCCTAATACCATCATGTTAGATGTTAGGATATCAGCATATGAATTCTGGGGAGTCACAAACATTCTGTCTACAGTACGTATGGATATATTTTAAGGAATTAGCTCACATGATTATGTAAACTAAGAACTTCCAATATCTTTAGGGTGAATTGTCAGGCTAGCGACCCAGGAGAGCCAATGGTTTAGCGATAATGCAAAGTCTGAAGGCCTGAGAATGAGGAGAGCTAATGTAGTTCCATTCAAAGGCTGGTAAACTCAAAACCCAGGAAGAGCTGATCAGTGTTTCGGTTAGAGTCCAAAGGCAGGAAATAATTCAATATCCCAGTTCAAAGATAGGCAGAGAGAGTCTTTCTAACTCAGCCTTTTTGTTCTATTCAGGCCTTCAGTTGATTAAATCATGGCCACTCACATTACAACAGACAATGTTCATACTCACTCCACCAATTCAAATGTTAATCTCATTCAAAAATACCCTCACAGAAACATCCATAGTAAACGCTCATGGTGCTTACATTCCACTGAAATAGCTTACACCAAATGAATGTCTACAGAGGAATGTCAGGAGATGCTGTGTGCTATGAGGAAAAGGTAAAGCAACAGAAATGATAAAGCTGATGGTGTAGTGAGGAATAAGAGAAATAGGAGATGAATCCTTGGGAAGATCTTGTGGGGCCTTGTAAGCCAAGGAAACAAGTTTTGTTTTGTTTATTAGTTTGTTTTTTTGATATGAAGTCTCACTCTGTTGCCCAGGAGTCTTGCTCTTTTGCCCAGCCTGGAGTGCAGTGGCATGATCTCAGTCACTGCAACCTCCACCTCCTGGCTTCAAGTGATTCTCCTGCCTCAGCCTCCCAAGTAGCTGGGATTACAGGTGTATTCCACCACACCCAGCTAGTTTTCGTATTTTTAGTAGAGACAGGGTTTCACCATGTTGGCCAGGCTGGTCTTGAAATCCTGACCTCAGGTGATCCACCCACCTTGGTCTCCCAAAGTGCTGAGATTACAGGCAAGAGCCACTGCACCCAGCAGAAATGAGTTTTAATATACGGCTAAAAATGGTGAAAAGCACTGAAAGATTCTGAGCAGAGAATTAGCATGACCTAATAAGTATTTACATATATATATATATATGGCTGCCATGTGGGGTCAAATCTGGGCATGGATGAAGAAGCTGTGGCTGTCAAAGTGGTTACCTTCATTTGAAGCTAATCTGTTGAATAATTGCACTTATATGTAATATAGTAAAAAGATGACACAATTAATCTATGATGTTTGAAGTTCAGGTAGTCATTATTCTTGATGGGGGATTTGTAATTAGAAGTGAACAAAGGGATTTTCCAGAGGGCTGCTAATGTTCTGTTTCTTGGCAGGTACATTAGTGTGTTAATTTTGTGAAATAAGATTTAGCTATATACTGATGACCTGAGGAATTTTAAGAATACAGAAGTTAACAGTGGTGGGGCACAGTGGCTCATGCCTGTAATCCCAGATGCCTGTAATCCCAGCACTTTGGGAAGCCAAGACATGTGGATCACGAGGTCAGGAGTTCGAGACCAGCCTAGCCAATATGGTGGAAACCCCATCTCTACTAAAAATGTAAAAAATTAGCTAGGTGTGGTGGTGCACACATGTAGTCCCAGCTGCTCAAGAGGCTGAGGCAGGAGAATCGCTAGAACCCGAGAGGCTGAGGGTGCAGTGAGCTGAGATCATGCCACTGAACTCCAGCCTGGGTGAAAGAGCAAGACTCCATCTCAAAGAAAAAAAAAAAAAGTTAATAGTCCTTCATGTAAAAAAAAACGAATATATAAAAATATGTATATACAAATGTTTAAGTGACTTCATATACAGGTTGTATTTTATTTACAATAATAGAGGACATTATAGACAAAAACTTAATGTTAATTATCAAGAATTGTGTGCCTGAGATTTTACCTTTTACTCTACTTGCAAATTCACATTTCAGAGATGCTACTAGAAACATAAGACTCCTGAATCAGACGTAAAAGACTTTATTGTTCATGATGTAGAAGGCAGCATGAACTCCACGTTTGTCTTAGTTGTTCTTGCCCTCCGAATGCCAATTGGATGCAGAGAAACAGCCCAGGTCGATGCTGGGTAGCTTTGTGTGACAGCTAAAGACCCCTGAGTTTAGGATACCAAGGATCTTATAAGGGGACTGCTTGCAAACATGCCTGATCTTTGTCAAGGGGAAGGAGACATTATCTCTGTCTTCCAAGGCCATTTACTATGCAAACACCCTTGAAATGAGAGTCTGAAACAAATGCCATCAATGCCTCTTCCCAGTATGTGTAGAAATGCTAGATACCCATGGAGAATTGCCTGTCAACATTCAGAAGTGGAAAAAAAACAAAACAAAACTTTTTCTTGCTCATAATATAGATATAAGTCTGAAGTTTAAATTTGGAATTAAGTGAAATATAAAATCAGTGTTTTGCTTTCATAATCTTATAATTTTGAATAAGCCCAACTTCAAAAAATTTAATTACATATAATGTTGCTATTTAGTTGATTAGCACAGTATTTCAAAACAGTTTCTCTCACTAAATGATTTTACTTTTCTTATCTCTATTGGGGTTGTCCAGAAAAGTAACTTTGTGATGATAAAATTATTAAATTTGGTTTTTTAAAACCTGTACATTTGAGGTATAGCAGTTACATGATAAAGAAAGAAATTAATGCTTTGCCTTACCTCTTGATTGCAGATTATTCTAAATAGTTCAGATTGTATTCATTAGTCTCAATCCAATGAAAGAAAAGTAAACAAAATCATGTCAAAAACAATTCCCAGATTGCTTTTTATAAATTATCTCTACAAAGTATATTATTGCTGATTTCATAACCATTGTTCTTTTTGAACAAATATTTTCAAATTTCCATGCATTAAAGAACAAGTAAAATTAATTATTCATTATGTCAAAAATGATATAAAATCCATACAAATATACTTTTGTGGCTTTGATAAAAATATGTCAACATGTCATTTCATTATAGTGGTATTTCTTTTCCCTGTGGAACTTGAATGATCAATTGCTTTTTAACCACAAATGTAATTTTTCCCATACATAGAATACTTCATTTACCGATACATAATGTTTGTCCTTTATTCTTGGGATATTTTGGCATGTGACTATGAATTGGAGGATGGGAGTTAATTGAAATTTCACTGAATATGTATATTTGTTTTTTGTGTCATGTTATTACTGGTATTCCTTCTAGTTTTCAACCATGATGTCAAGGAGTAAATTAACGTTGTGTTTACATAGTGCAACATGACTATAATGACATTCAACAAAAGACATTCAATCTCTGAGAATTTTGATCCATAAGAAAACAGTAGCACTGGGAGTTTCAGTTACCAAAGAAGAAAGCTATGATTCAGTTCTGTACAAAGCTGAAGGAGATAAAGTATCAGAGATTTTCTCCCATTGATTTCCTAGGGGTGCAAAAATAATAACAGACAGCAAGGCAAGTTTGTTACAATTTGCCCTACTTTGAGAAAGCCACTCTTTTTCTTTGTGGAATGACGTTTTCTTGTTCAAATGCAAATTGTCTCCTTTTTAATGAAATTTATTACTAGCATCCTTTTATTTTGAGTATAATACCAATATTTAACAATGAAAATGGCTTAACTCCAAGCAAACCAGGAACTCTAACGTGTTTGGAATTTTAGCCATTTGAAAGTTAGATATATATCACATTATCATCATTTTCTTTCTCATGCAAATGACACTACTTTGTGTGAATGAATAAAAAAGATAATCAAGGCATGGGTAGCTTGTAGGGTCAGTAGTCCTTTTGGCTGTGAAGTCATACATTTTTTGACAAAACTTGTTGGAAATAAGAGTTCAGGGTTGCAAAGAAAACAAACACTCAAACAAAAGCTTTCTCAGCAAGGCAAATTTACTTCTTCAAAATGGTGCTGGCTGCATCAGTCATAATCATAAGAGCACATCGAACAAAGGAGGTCAGGGATTTTTATTCTTAACACAGTTCATCACTGTTACTGTGTCCTGTCTCCATTGGCTGGAGTTGGACCGCACAAGGTATGCTAAACCTGATTGTCTAATTCAAAGAGTTCAGGGATGTGGGCTATAGTGGTGGAAAGGGCAGTTTCAGCAGGAAGAGCCATGATGGCAGGATGGGTGATTTACACAGTCAGTAGCAGATGTGGATTACAGATTAGGACCAGCATGAAAGTGGTTTACTGGAGCTAGGGGCAGGGCAGGGAGGCACAAAGAACAAAGAAGTTTGGTCTTGAAAGCAGAGAACAAAGAACAAGGAAACTTACCAAGCCAAAGCTTTAAAGAGGAACTTCTTATTGTATCTGACAAACTCATAATTTATGTATTGAAATGTCAACCTTTCCTTTCAATGCATCTTAAGAAGTAGATGAGTGGCTGGGTGCAATGGCTCACGCCTGTAATCCCAGCATTTGGGGACACCAAGGTGGGCATATCACCTAAGGTTAGGAGTTTGAGACCAGCCTGGCCAACATAATGAAACCTGATCTCTACTAAAAATACACAAATTAGCCAGGTGTGGTGGCATGAGCCTGTAGTCTCAGCTACTTGAGAGGCTGCAGCAGGAGAATTGCTTGAACTGGGGAGGCAGAGGTTGCAGTGAGCTGAGATCAGGCCACAGCACTCCAGCCTGGGCAACACATGGAGACTTCACATCAGAAAAAAAAAAAAGTAGAATATTGGCTAGTGTCCTACACTGTTCTTTAGCAATATTGGGTACATTAAAGCCAAAAAGAAGGCCAGTGTTCACAACTTTGTAGTAAGGAGAAGGAGGACTTAAATTGATCAAGGTTTAGTGTTTGCCTGCCTCCTGGCAATGAAATCTGCATGAAATGTACAGAGTCTTTACCCATCAAGGTCTTGATTAGATGCCAAGAGGTGAACATAGGAAAAACTGAAAAGGCGATCCTATTGCTGTCTTCTTGTTCTCAAATTGTTTGGCTTCTTATCATTTTTCACTGTCAATACCCCACTATTTCACTCCAATTATCACTCCCCAGAACAAAACTTTCAATGTGTCCTCCTTAACAACTTCATCCCCAGCTATCCCCCACCCCAGCTATATTCCTTATTTTTATTCTCATCAGAAAATCAATTAGGGTAACAAGAACAATACAGTCCTTAAGGAAGCTGCCTATCAGACGATCAGATGTACGATGTAGGAGAAGATGGTGAAGAGAAAAAGAAGAGACTCATACAAAGTAAATGGAAGTCTGCATAATTGAGAGAAAGAGGGAGACAAAATTGTTTAGAAGTGTAATAGTGAAGACTCCTTGACATTTTAGGATCATAGAGAATAAGAAAAGGCAGACATTTTAGTAAAAAAATCTATGTAGTTCTTCTTGTGTGAAAGCTATATGACTAAAGAGACTAAATACGTAATTTGGAGCTCTGAATCAGTCTTAAATATTTCAGTTTTTAAATACATTTGAATCAGGAAGCCAACACAATGCTTTAATCATGAAGTAATGGATAGCAGTCCAAGCCAGAGTCACAAGAGTTTATTGTGGTATATAGTGAGATGGTGGTTTTAGAGACCATGATAATGAATGATTCTGAGATATGTAGAAGGCTGAAACAGTACACTGAGTGATGTATTAAAAAGGAATTTTGTGGGAGAGGGAATAGAATAAATGATACCCTTAAGATTAAGTGGCTTTTGGCTTGTGCAGATAATTAACTGGATGTCCCATTCACATGAATAGGAATCATTGAAGGAGGACTAAATTTGCATATAAAATTATGCATTTTGTTGTGAAAAAATTGTGTTTGTTGAGACTGTATCTAAGTGGATATAATAAATAAATAATTGGATATATTTGACTTATGATTCTTAGGACAGAACAGAGGTAATTGTAGGAAAACGGCTTGATTCTGCATGATTGTGGAGTTGAGGTTTCTCTGTATTAATCATTTTTTCACCATTTTCTACATACATGACTTCACACAAATTATTTAGATTTTTGGTGCTACTTTGGCTATCTGTAAAATAGGAGTCATAATAGCACTTCAATTTATTGAATTATTATAAGAATTAAATGATGTTATCTGGGTTAAGTTTAGTACTCAAAGGAAGAAACAAGGGAAATTTTTTTCATTATAACACTAATTTTTTTTCTTTTTCACATAGGATATTGCTTATCTAACATTAATATTATTAAAATTATACCCATATAAGTGTCTACATGCAAAGATGTAGCCCCACTAAATCAGAATTTTTGTCTCACATATCTTTGGTGATCTGGTGTTGCCCAGCACTTAAGCAGTAATTATCATTTATAGATTTAAAATAAATAACATTTCTTCTCATCACTTTAGAACTGGATTTTGTCCAGCTTTTAAAATCAAGGACCCGTAGCCCTTGGCAGTGATTTGTATATATGTGTACACACACACACACACACACACACACACACACACACACAAACACACACACACATAATTTATATATATAGAATAGAATAGTGCTTGGATTCTGGAGCACACATTTCACAACTTGATTTTATGCTCTCATAACTTTCATTTAGGATTTTTGTGTGTTTATTCAAGTCACTTCAAATAAATAAGCTCTTTGGAGTCTGACGTTTTGTCTTGAACTTCTTTCTAATTCCTTAAAGCTACTAGAAATAATTTAGTATATACAAGAAGTTAAATCAATATTTTATAGAGTCATAGCACCTAAACACTGGCATGGAAATTTGAGTGACCTTTCATCGTATGCTAGAGATTTGACGGTGGCCCAGAAAACCTACCTAACTTGAGTGAGTTTACGAACTCCAGTAAAGCAGAGGCTGGCCTAGAATTGAACTTTGTCACTCCACCATAACATATTGCTTCTCTATTCATTTGTTTCTTGACTAAGAAATAACAACAAAAAGGAGGAAAAATATAACAGAGCAATCAAGTTACTTGGAAACCAGTAATGACGGAAAAAGTTTACTGACGTAGAAAACATATGAGAGTTGCAGCTGCTCCAGCCTAACTGAAGGAGAATAGCGTCAGTCACTGTATTAGTTAGCTATTGTTGTTGTTAACAGATGATGGCAAATGTAGTGGCTTAAAACATGATTTATTATCTCCAGAAGTGAAATTCTGTGGAGGTGAAGTCTACTGTGGTGTGACTACTTTTCTGCTTAAGATATCACTGGGGTAAAACGAACATACCGGCTAGGGCTGCACTTCTCATTTGGGGCTTGGATCCTTTTCTTAAATGCATTGGTTGTTGGCAGAATTCAGTTAAATTTATCTGTAAGACTCATGTTTCCATTTCCTTGACACATGACTCCCTTTCCTCTGCAAGCCAACAACGGTCTCTATTATAGTTATGTTTTGAACCTCTCTGACTTCTCCCCTTGCCAAATCTCTCTCACTACCTTTTCTGCCAGAGAGGAAAGGGAAGATCTGCTTTTAAGGACTCATGTGATTAGTTTAGATTGGTACCACCCATATAAATCAAAGTGATCTCCCTATTTTAAAGTTAACTGATCAGTAACTAATTACATCTGCAAAATCATTCTTGCCATATAAGGTAACATGTTCATTAGTATGACGTGAGGGGATAAAAGTCATAAGGACCAAAATTTGGCCTATCCTTGTCACAACCCAAGGCTAAAATATTGCTATAAAGGAAATGGTATCAGCCCTGATATCAAATTTGTTGCATTTCCAATTTGTCAAACAATGAAAGACAACATGCATCACATAATACTATAGCCAATGTATATAAACTGAACTGTCTATTTTATGAATGGTAGAGACAAACAGAAATACAACCAATAAAAAATTTGGTGCCGTGAAGCAGTTGATGGCAATACATTGTAATGTCTTTTTAGCTGCTAAACTTGTAATGCAGGTTCTGATCTTATTACCATATCCATTTCTGAAGCTGAGCATAAAATATGTGTTTCTAACTATGTGAATGTTCTGAAAACATTAAGAATAAGTTATAATTTCTGAAATGAAATTAAACCAAGGAACGAAGTTGTATGCCATAAACACAGCTATTATGGAAACAGACAATGCGATCTTTTGGTTAAAATGCATAGCGTTCCACAGTCTGTATATAAAAGGAAGTCCTGGGAGATATCTGAAAGTCATGTTGTCAATACCATCAAGAGCATTAAGATTTGATAGTGTTTGAATACTATCAAATAGCATCTATGTAAATAAAAGAGTGTTTATCTGGGTGCTTAAAAGAGAATGGAGATTACCCTGGGATTTATTGACTGAAACCAAGATGTAAACTTTAAACCTCTTTGTTCCTGGATTGTTGGCCTCAAGATCGTTCTCCTGAGATTTGCAGTTGCTGCAAGGAACACGTAATGCTTCAAAATCTTCACCTCTTTGTTTTCAAATCCTCTGTGTTGTTTTGTCTTGGAATCTATTTTATTTCTTATTCTTAAAAGTGAAGCCATTTGGACACTCTTCCTTGATTTCTCCCTTTCTCGGGAAGAAATGGTATGTGATGTACTTCATATCCTGGATTTCCTTTTGTGTACACCAGTGTAAAGGAAGAAACTATTTGACATAATGTGACTTCAAGTAGAATGTTTATGTACACACTGATTCCATCTATGGAAATCACAACACTACTCTTCCCTCACAATTGAGCAATAATATAAGAGGGAAAGAAGTCTTTATTCTTTTATTTTAAAAAATAACAAATATCCCACGTGCAACAGTTTTCATGATAACAGTTGTTACACAATATTGTTTTATTCTAAATGTAGTAAGGAAACTGCTTAATAATTTAAGAGATCCCCCTTTATAGTCATTTTCTTTAGAAATTAATCCTTTGTGGTTTTCTTTAGAAATAATTTTCTTTAGAAATTAATCCTTTGTGATTATTTTCTATAATTAGATACATTTTATAGGTGTAACCAATTGTCCAGATGATTCCTTTCTCTAAAGGAATCATCAAAGGCAAGATAGAATATGCCCAGAATAAAGACTAAAGAAGAAGTTTCATATGGTTAGAAAATGATCATATAGAAAATGATGTAATTTTATATCATATAGGAATAACACATAAAAGAAGGTTTCGATGACACACAGTACCAATCACATTCCAACTGCGAAAACAAAATCCATTCTAGAGCATTTGAAACATACATAATTCAGCTCAGGGAATTGATAATAGGAAGTAGAATAGCTGAGATGCCAACTACATATAGTAAGGCAGCCTAACAAAAAGCTACTATTGCTGTTTCTTGTGGGGATGTTGTATTTCTAAAACACTGGGGCTGTGTCACCCAGTGGGAGCTGGAACCAAGCAGGCCTCTTCTGTGGAAACTCCAAGCCAGCTGCTGGAGATGCTGCCTAATGTCATATTAGAAAGGAAGGAATATCCAGGTTTTTCCCCCTGGCTCTCCAGAGGCCCTCCACTGCTTCTGATTGGCTGAAGCCAGAGTAAACAGAAGGCTCCAGACAAAGCAGAGAATAGTGAAATATTATTAAAATAGAGTGGACACAGGGAAGGGAACATCACATACACACCTGTCGTGGAGTGGGGCACTAGGGGAGGGATAGCAGGGGGTGGGGGGATTGGGGAGGGATAACATTAGGAGAAATATATAATGTAGATGAATGGGGGGGGCTGGATGCAGCAAGCCACCATGGCATGTGTATACCTATGTAACAAACCTGTACGTTCTGCACATGTACCCCAGAACTTAAAGTATAAGTTAATTTTTTTTAAAAAAGGAATGACCCCTGTATAATCTCAAGGGAAATTATAATATAGCAAAGAGGAAAAGCAGAGAGAGTGAGAAATTATCTTTTTTGATATCTATTGGAATAACTGGTTTTTTGGTGTATCAAAGAAAAGAGTCAAACTTTAAAATATTTGAAGAGATTTATTCTGAGTCAAATATGAGTAACCATGGCCCATGACACAGCCCTCAGGAAATTCTGAGAATATGTGTCCAAGGTGGTCGGGGCACAGCTTGGTTTTATACATTTTAGGAAGGCATGAAGTATCAATCAAATATGTTTAAGAAATACATTTGTTTAGTCCAGAAAAGTAGGACAGCTCAAGCGGGGACTTCCAGGCTATAGGTAAATTTAAACATTTTCTGATTGACAATTGGTTGAGTTTATCTAAAGACCTGGGATCATAGAAAGGGAATGTTCAGGTTAAGAAAAAAGATCACAGAGACCAAGGTTATTCTGAAGTCTTATAATGGCTACCCTTAGAGACAATAGATGATCACGACAGTTATCTAGACAGTTGTCGCTAGACTTTTAGTTAATCTTTTTAGGATTGGGGAAGTCTAGAATAATAATTTAAAAATCTAGCTATGTTAATAGAGATTCTTTACAGATGCAAATTTTTCCCCCAAAAAGGACAACTTTGCAGGGCCATTTCAAGCTATAGCAACGAAACATATTTTGGGGTAAAATATTTTGATTTTCTTCCTTGTCTCATAACATTATGCCAGAGTAGGATTGTAAAGTAAGTCATGATATGTAGGGTTGAATAACACACATGTGATGAGAATTTATGATTTGTGAGCATGACTCCCCAGGTCCCTTAGATAGGAATTTGGGCAAGACAAAACAAACGCGAGTTTAGTCCTCAGGTGATGATTCCATCTTGATGTTGAAATCACTGCTACCATGCTTGATTGAAAGCTCACTGTGTGTCATGGGGTGTGCTCATCTTTTTGCTTATATTCTCTCAAAATATAAGATGAAAAGTTCTGTTAAATTGACCCTTTAATGTATATCTGTTCTTAGAGACATTCAGCTACAAAGTAGGAAAAGACTTGCATAAAGTCATACAGCCAGGACGTTACACAGTGCGTAATCATGTGCAGATTTTTACTTCAATATGTTTCTTTAACCACTACACTGTTATGCCTCCATAGCGATATTGCTAGCAAAATTGGCTAATTATTTTGATAAATATTTTGATTCAGCATGGCTGAGCTTGGAGATCAATATCATCTTAATGTTAGAGTTTTTAAATGTAATTAAGAGTTGAGGAGAACAAAAGGACCATGATGGATCATAAAATTAATCTATATTACAAAATACTTATAGCAAGAGTAAGAGTCAAATTATTCTACTGATCTTTTAGTTTAAGTTAGTGTGTGTTTGGATTAGTGCTCATGTGATCATGTGACTAAGAAACGTCACTGAAACTGGCCTTCTTGTTTATGGTAAGTGTGGCTAAAACTGCTAAATTTAATGAAGACAAATGTGTGTGTGTATGTATACACATATGAATCCATCAAAAAGAACAAACAACAAAAATATGTTTTTCGTCTCTTTCAAACAGAAAATTAGAGAGTTTTGAAATAGAAAACTTTTTTCCCTTGTCCTAGGGAAAAGGCCTTCCAGGCATATCAAGAGTTCTCACATCAGAGTGTTTTTCAGAAACAGTCGGGAAATGTATTCAGTTGAGTTGACATCTTTTTTTCTTTGTAATTACAAAAGATTTTGACTTGCTATATACTTTTATTCATTCTTTTACTTTAGCAGAAAAAAAATAGCAGAGGGGGTTAATTTACCTGATAATCTTGAATGGTCTGTAATGATTTCTAAATACATTAATATTTTACTGTATAATGTTATAGGGAATTACCTAGAGAATATTGTCAAATAATATGAGTAATATTAAATTATTTTTATGTCTTATTTTAACTTTACTATGAATTCTAGAACTGAAATATATGTAATATAGACACAGAGTCATTAATTTCAAGCAATTTCTTCATAACAATTATAGTACCCTTGTATGTATACATGCATATCAAGTTTCAAATATATTTGATGGCTTTGTAGGAACTTTCTCTTTGTTTATGATAGATACATGCAAAGCTTCCAAAGGTAGGCCATATTTTGGCCAGTGAGAATGGAAAGCATCTCTTCCACATAAGCAAGATGTGTATTAACAAAAATGACTTCTGGGGTAGTACAATTACCATGTAAAGTGTTGGAAAATATGAAGCATCTCTTGACCAAAATTGAGGACAGATGGTGAACAAGTATATTATATAAAAGTGCAACTGTGCAGGGAATATTCAAGTGGGCAGAATATGATTATGTAAATGAAAAAAATTCACTTGTAACCAAGAGCACCAAATACATAGTGAAACTCAAGTTGAATTATTCAACAAAGTATAGAGAACAGAGAACGTTCCTAGATTTATGATCAGACCCTAAAGGGTTGGTCTCAGGGAAACTGGGAAAGCAGCTGCATATAATCCATGCTCCTTTTAGCTAAATTTTTATGTTTAACTTCTTGTATGATAAATGGCAACTTTTAAAGGTATATCTCTCTTTGGCCCATTTTTTCAGCATTCTTATTTTATCAGATCATCCATGTCATCTAAGAGAGTAAGTTGACAAATAAACATGTATTTGGTTGTAACAGGAATGTTACCTCCGCAGTGATAGTTCCTGAAAGGAGATCACAGGAAAGGGCAATGAATAATATTACCACCACCCACTCAACCAAGAAAATAAAAGGAACATAATGATTTGGGGAATATTATGAAGTACTCAAATCATGGAATACAGTTGAGTAACTATTTCAATTGTCTTTTTAGAATCCATGGTTGCACACACAAGGAGTTAAGAATATGTCACTGAAACTGCCTTTGTGAAAGTTATACAGTGAGAAAATATGGCAGTGGTGGACATCTGATATGACCAACTCCTATCTTGCCTTTAGCCTTCAAGCTGCCTTTAATTATGTTGGTCTTAAGCCAAGCTAACTTTGGGAAACATTTAGTTTATAGTTTAAATGATGATAGCCTTTCCCCAAAACTCAACCACTTTTTTAACACTAATGAGAGACCACAAGACTAGGAGACAGAGGTAATACTCAAACCAATCTCCCCAAAGGCTTGGAGGTTAGAAGTTTTTCAAAGGTAATTTGGGGGAAGGGATGGTGGTGGCTAGGCATTGGGAGTTCACTTCTGATTGGATGGCAGTGTGATCACAGGGGTATAGAGCAATGAGTGCTCACTTCTGATTGGATACTGATTGGTATTCTCTAGGAGGATAGAGGAGCCTGAAATCTGCTAAGGTGTAGACATAGATGATTACCAGCCATTATTCCAGAGCTCACAAGATTTACAACTTCCCCAATTGCTTCTGCAGATGACGTCACTATTGTAGCACCTAAGATAGGCCTTTTGAGATATGTTTTCAGATTTTTTGCATGTATGACACTGATTACTCCACCTGGACCCACCAAACACTCCTGTAGCCCCACCTAGAAGCCAGGAGGACCATTTCTCACAATCCCATGGTCACGCTGCCATCCAATCAGAAGTGAGCACTCATTGCCCCACACCCCTGTGATCACACTGCCATCCAATCAGAAGTGAACTCCCAATGCCTAGCCACCACCATCCCTTCCCCCAAATTACCTTTGAAAATCTTCTAACCTTTAAGCCTTTAGGGAGATTGGTTTGAGTATTACCTCTGTCTCCCATGTAGCATGCCTGACCTCATGTCGATTAAACTCTTTCTTTTCTGCCATGCCATGTTCTTTGGGTGTTCCAGCAGCAGGAAGAACCTGTCAGGTGAAGAAGAGGTTCACCCTGAAGAAGAACCCCTAACTATGCTTCTCTCGTATATTGGCCATTTTGAATTAAAGGCACTTGAACAAAATGCAGCAGGTGCAAGATGTTTATGCTGATGTTTATTCTGTGGCTTAAAAGCAGGAAATAAAATTCCCTTAGGAAAGATGTCCTCCATATACCTAAAAACAACTAACATTTTTTTATGAAAGACAGGAGGTTAAAGCTAAGACAAATTTTAACAAACATGCAGAAACAAAGCTTGTTAAACTAAACCTTATCTTCCTAGTCCCTTTTCTGCCAAATCAACGACCCTACCCCAAGCCCTTTTGCCTTGTCTAATTTCACAATGAACTTTTCTGTGCCCAGTTCGCTATTTAAATAACTCCAACTGTTATTTTGGTTTTTTTCCTGCCCTTATGAGAGCTTCTTTCTGTACCAGGTAAAACCTGTATTATGCAAATGTGTATGCTTTTATTTCCTGCTAATCTGTCTATGTCAATTTAACTTTTCACCAAACTGGGACTCTAAGAGGACAGAACTTGAGTTTTGCCTCCTCTACAATACCTTTGATAATCTAAGTACTTTCTTCAATAGTCTTCAATAAATAAAATACACTTTTTGTGGTATAGGTATAAACAAACAAAAATCAAAGTTCAGAGTGTTTCCAATTGTTTTCTCTTATTACTGTTAAGAACTGTGAAGTGCTTAAGATGTCAGCCTGCTTGTGAGTTAACAGCTTAGACTGCTGGGTTCATGGATGCTGGTAGAAGGCATGAAACTGACAGGTCAGAGGCAATGTACTTCATTACTCATAGTGACAGCAGTAAGCAGTATTATCAGCATGTTTTGTGCTTGTTCCCTGAACCTGAAATCCCATAAGGTGATGTGAAAAAGACCAAGTGACACCTGCACACGCCGCGAGTTGCATTACAGCAGAAAACTCCTGAACTTGGAAATTCTGAATCATTTATAATGCGCAGTAAGCATGCTTGACTTTTGCTCTGGAGGGGGATATTATCTTTGTCTCCCAAGACTGTAACTAGACCCACTCTTCGCTCCAGTGAAAGATTTAATTTCTGTCTTTCCTCCTTGAAAACGTGGTCCAGAACCAATTGTCAGTCAGTACCTCATTTGCAGGCTACACAGAAACACAAGAGATGCATGGAGACCTATCTCCCCCAAATTCCGAATAGCATAAAAAGTAAAATGGGACCAGGTATGGTGGCTTATTCCTGTAGTTCCAGCACTTTGGGAGGCCAAGGAGAATGAATCACAAGGTCAGAAGATTGAGAACATCCTGCTTACATGGTGAAACCCCATCTCCACTAAAAATACAAAAATTATCCATTTGTGGAGACATGCACCTGTAGTCCCAGCTACTTGGGAGGTTGAGGCAGGAGAATTGCTTGGATCAGGGAGGCGGAGGTTGCAGTGAGCCAAGGTCATGCCACTGCACTCCAGCCTAGGCAACAGAGGGAGACTGCATCTCAAAAAAAAAAAAAGCCAAAAAAACAAAAAGAGTGAAATGAATTATGATGATCAGCCCCTTGCAAAGTAGGTAATATTATTCCACACCTTTTAATGATGTTTCTTTTTACCCAGTATTTGTCTCAAAATCTTCTGATAATCACTTGGTAAACATTTATAAACTCATTTTTTCAAAATATGTAGTTTAAAGTATAAAAAATAATTAAATCAGTAATATGTTTATATTTTTAAAAGTAATAAAGTGTATATAGCTTTCATTTTCTAATAGGGGTTGCTGAAAAAACTTTGATCAATGCTCCAAATCCCTTCCAAATTCATTATGAGCCTAATGTGACATAAGACATATTATTAGAGAGAAGGCTTCTACAACCTGTCATTATTTGTCATCTGTGTTATCACTCAGGATGGCATTTTCACAGCAAAAAAATCACTCTATGTCTCAGTGTTAAACTTCAGGCTTAACTTGCCCACATGATGAGTTCCTAGCTACTTTTTTCTCTCTGTCAGAGCCCAGGTGTCCAAAACTGAGTTGATCATATACCTTATCCTGTATATCAAGATACATTTCAAAATGATTAAATATTTGCATAAGAAACAAATGGCAGGACTAGAGGAAAACATTAGAAAATAGACATAATGCAGAGGAGTGTTTTTTTTAATTTTTATGTTCGGGGATACATGTGAAGGTTTGTTACATAGATAAACTCGTCATGAGGAGTTATTGTATCCATTATTTCATCACCCAGGAATGAATCCCAGTACCCAATAGTTATCTTTCCTGCTCCTCTCCCTCCCACCACCCTCTGCCCTCGAGTAGACCCCAGTGTCTGTGGTTTCCTTCTTTAACACAGAGAAATCTTAATGGAAAAAGCTACAAATTTGTTCATGAAAAATGAAAACTTCTACTGCAATAATATTCAACAAACCAATCAAAGGACATATACCGACCTGGAAATAATATTCACAATACATTTGACCACTATATATTAGGTATAAAGACCTTAAAATTTAAATAAGGAAAAGTTATATTATTCTGTGATACATCTAATTGTGTACCGCCCCAAAATTAGACATTCCGAGTTTCCTTATATTTCAGAATGTGACCTTTATTTTTTAAAATAGGGCCTTTGTAGAGGCAATCAAGTTAAAATGAGGTTATTAAGATAGGACCTAATCTGTCTAACGCAAATAGTGTTCCTTTTTTTTTGAGAGAGTCTGGCTCTCTCGCCCAGGCTGGCATGCAGTGGCACAATCTCAGCTCATTGCAACCTCCGCCTCCCGGATCCAAGCAATTCTGCCTCAACCTCCTGAGTAGCTGGGATTATAGGCATGTACCACCATGACTGGCAAAGTTTTGTATTTTTAGTAGAGATGGGGTTTCACATGTTGGCCAGGCTGGTCTCTAACCCCTGACCTCAAGTTATCCACTCGCTTCGGCCTCCCAAAGTGCTGGAATTACAGGCATGAGCCACCACGTCCAGCCTGGTGTTCTTATTTAAAAAAGAAAGGCAGAAATTTGGAAACAGAGACAGACATACGCAGAGGGAAAGATGATGTGAAGACACAGGGAACGTGTCATTCACCAGCCAAGGAAAGCATGAAGCTACTGAAAGCTAGGAGACATATGCATCTGATTCTTCCTCATAGCCCTCAGAAGAAATCAACCATACTAACACCTTAATTTCACCAGAATGTGAGACAGTAAACTGATCTTGAAGCCACACAGTTTACGGTGCTTTATTTGTACAGCAGCCTTAGCAAAGGTATACATTTCTCACTGAAAAACAGATAAAAATAATAGCAGACATTAAAAATTAAAATTAAATACCCACTCTTATTAGGTTGGTAAGAATAAAAAATTCTGAAGTAAAGAGGATTCTGGAGGGTAAAGGACTATAGGCTCTCAGCTCTCAAAGACTTTTGGTGGGGTTGTAAATCACTGTGTCCTGCTTGAAGAATGATACAGCAACATCAGCCGGTGTTTCAAATGCACACACTCCTGATCAGATCGAGATAGATATCCTACTGTAAATTCTTACAAAAGATACACTTTTCTTCCGGGATATCACTGTTAATAATAAACAATTTTAAAAACAATGCTATTTTTTTTCTGCCTCTCACATTCAGGTCTCTATCTCTTTTTTAATTCTTTTCTTTTCTCTCATTTAATCTGACTTAAAATGAAGTTTCCAAATACATACTTTTCAAATACATACTTACTTCACAAAGACTGTGTAACAAACAAAAATAGACATTTGGTGAACTTTGATCCAAAAACATTTCAGATGATAATAATTTTTATGTAATCAAATTCAAATGTCTACAAGGAAATTTGCAATAGCTATTTGAGAGCTAATTATTTTTTTAAACATTTTCTAATACATTACAACAGACAAATATTTGTTTTGCATGGTATACCCAATATAATGTAGGTATGATATCTATTTACCTGCAAGGTTTCTGTTACTCTTTGATTAGCTTCTCAATCTATGTAGCTATAGGTTTTGCTATTAAATTTTCCCATAACATTCCACTGTGAGTTCACCTAAAGTGCGGCCTCCCCAGGGACTGTGGCTTTGTTTAGTTTCAGTGAATACAACCCTGACAAATGCATTATTGATTTTTCTTCCAAACCATAATGATGCAAAGTGCAGTAGAGTACCTTGACAAATTTATGTTTATTGCCAAAATGCTAACTTGAAAAGCAGATCTGAGTTCCTTTACTTACACAGTGTTGTTATTTCATACGCTTCTCTGTCACTGATGTTGCATTTGGATAAATATTCACAACAAAATAATGTTAAATGAAATAAATGGAAAACATAACTTTCTGAGATTAAATGAGACATGGAAGTACTGCGTTATTTTCACTGCCTTGGATATATAACCTTCAATTCAGAATGAGTGACTTTGAAAGCCTAGAATTACACACATATCTTGATGAGATGTATTAATCTGTAAAGCAATATAGTTTCTGGATTTTATTTTCTGTTTAATAAGCTATAAACGATTAGCTGCATAGGAATCCATAAGGATTCTGCTTGGAGTAGAGAAGGAACACAGTGCAGTTTATGATATTAAGGGAGCTCCGCATCTGTCTAAGTCAATATTCATCTACGTGTTCACACCAGCAAATAGAGGGCAGTTTATTTATCATTTAAGAAAATCTGTGTGCAAGAGCAGCTGAACGGGTACTAAGATCCTTTTTCTCTGTCATTTGGATGGCTGCTTGTAAGAATGAAAGCTAACTGCATCATGTCTTATGGTTCAATGTTAACGTGTTTTTCACCTATCGTAAGAACATCACAACTCTTATGAGAGAAAGAGGGTGAAAGAAGAAAAATCATCATCATCATCATACATTTTAAAAATAGAAAGGTTATTAGATTTGCTTCCATGAAACCAGATACATCAAGATCCAAGATTAGAAGTTGTCATGGTCGTATGGCTTTTGTTTTTCTTTCCCTGTCACCTATCTGCTCTAAGTGCTGAAAGTCAGAGCAGGGGCATCTGCTGAAATGCTGTGTTCGTTAATCACAAGAATGGGAAACATACATGAGCCACACTGGGGATATTACTGCAGAGCCTCTAATGATATAGATGCATGTCTATTCCTCACTCTGGGATGTAGTGTTTCTTACAGTATGTTGAAGGGTAGCTAACCTGTCTTAGTTCATTTCGTGGCATCTGATGAGGATCTTCTTGCTGCATCATCCCATGGCTGAACAGAAGGTGAAAGAGGGTAGAGAGAGAGAGAGAGAGAGCTGAACCGGCCTCTTTTATAAAGAATCTACTCTGGAGATAACAGCATTAATACATTCACGATGGTGGAGATCTCGTGGCCTAATTACTTTTTGTTAGGCCCCTCCTCCCAAAACTGTTACTTTGGAGATTACTTTCTCTCTCTTTCTTTCTTTTCCCTTTCTTTCTTTTCCTTTATTTCTTTCCTTCCTTCCATCCTTCCTTTCTTTCTTTCTTTCTTCCTTCCTTTCTTTCTTTTTCTTTCTTTCTCTTTCTTTCTTTCTTTCTCTATCTCTCTGTCTCTCTCTCTTCTTTCCTTCCTTCCTTCCTTCTTTCCTTCCTTCCTTCCTTCCTTCCTTCCTTCCTTCCTTCCTTCCTTCCTTCCTATTCTTTGTTTCTTTCTGACAGAGTTTCACTCTTGTTGCCCAGGCTGGGGTGAAATAGCACAATCTCAGATCACTACAACCTCTGCCTCCCAGCTCAAGTGATTCTCCCACCTCAGCCTCCAGAGTAGCTGGGATTACAGGTGTGCACTACCAGGCCTGGCTAATTGTTGTATTTTTATTAGAGACAAGGTTTCACTATGTTGGTCAGGCTGCTCTCGAACTCCTGATCTCAGATGATTCACTGGTCTCGGCCTCCCAAAATGATGGGATTATAGGTGTGAGCCACCGTGCCCTGCCTGGGGATTACGGTTTTGACAAATGCTTTTTGGCAGACACATTCAAACCATTGAACTACTTTTTCAAAGCATCCAAGGGCCATTATTTGAAAGCCTGTATCTCAGTTACAAAGAATAATGCTGGTAAAGAATGGAGAAAGCTCTCTGGACATCATAATGTCTTCACCCCAGTAGACTCCAACTTTTCTTTTAAAACACTACATATATTTGGTAAAAAAAAGAAAGAAAGAAAATTAAACAAACATAACCATTTTACATATGGGGAAAGTCTGACGCTGATATCTAATTTTCAGTGACTTTGTAAATATACATTTTCACTGCACCTCTTTAAAGCTACTGTTCAAAGACTCTTCAGATTTTATAGATCAGTAATTTATGGCTCAAGCCAAACCCAGTTCATGGCCTGATTTTGTAAATATGGCACTATTGGAACACAGTCATACCCATTTGCTTACATATTGGTTATGATTTCTTGTGAGCGACAAGGGCACAGTAGTTGCAACAGAGACCTTAAGCTCCACAAAGCCTAAAATACATACAGTTTGGTCTTTCTCGGAAGTTTGCCAATATCTGGATTATAACATTAATAGAAATCTGCATCCCAGTTTTCTCATCTGCAGTTCATCTTCCTCACTTGTATCACATTTTCTTGGAAATAATATTTTCCTACTTCTTTTAATTTATAAAATTAAAAACAGTGGAGCAAATGGTTTTCATATGCTCTGTGTTTATTCACAGACCTTAATTTTTGAGTTTTCTTTTAATTTTCTGCATTTGTCTTCAATACTCCCTATTAAAATGGAAAATACTTCTATGCAGACCTGAATCCTAAGATAAAACTGGCTATGGTCCACAGGAATTCTGGAAGCAATCTACCTTCCATTTTCTGGGAAAGTGAAATAGTCATTGTTGCATTCTAAGTTGTCTGCTGAGACCCTGATTTTATATTATATATATTGCAACAATGACTATATGTATATATTTTTGAGACAGAGTTTCTGTCTGTTGCCAGGCACAATCTCAGCTCACTGAAACCTGCACTTCCCAGGTTCAAGTGATTCTCCTGCCTCCGCCTCCCAAGTAGCTGGGACTACACATGCACACCACCACTCCCAGATAATTTTTGCATTTTTAGTAAAGACAGGGTTTCACCATGTTGGCCAGGATAGTCTTGGTCTCTTGACCTCAGGTGATCCACCCACCTTGGTCTCCCAAAGTGCTGGGATTATGGGCGTGAGCCACTGCAGCTAGCTGAGACCCTGATCTTAAGAAAGTTTTGGAGGTAAAAGAAAGAAGGTGAAAAACAGTTTTGTTCTACAGTTTTGCAAATAAATTATAAATTTTCCATAACAATACATAATAACATACAATACATACATAACTAGAGTACATGATCAGTCTTTTAAATATGGGAATAAAATATTCAAATAATTACATCAACCTCATTTTTAATATCTGCATGGTGAAAGCACAATGTGGATATGAAATTGTGTGAATTTTGTTCAGTAATAGTCTCAGTGTCTAAAATTGTTCCTAGATAATATGAAGTGCTCCATAAATTTTTGCCTCCTGAAGAAATAAAAAAAGTTCTGGGCATTAATATAAGCAATTTTATTTTCTTTATGCATCATGCTTTTAAATTTTTACATAGAAGGAATATTGGGTTTTTGTAATAAAAATAGTGATTTGAATGCATAACACATTTTCATTTTATAATTTAGATTTTTAATTTAGATTTTATAATTTGATTTCATTTTATAATTTAGAAATAATACTCTATGGTAAAATAATACAGCAAAAGAGATCAAGAATAAATTTCACATAGGACAGCTAGTACCTTGGTAAATAATGGGTATAATCCATCCAGTTGAATGAGTTCTAAATAAAACATATTTTTTTTATTTTTTTATAAAACATATTTTAATAAGTGAAATTACTGAGTAGTTTCCAAAATAATAAAAAAAAAACCATTTATATCCCCTGTGGTATATAAACATCAGGAGGACCACAACCTGCAGGGTGATTTTAATAAATCAATAATGTAATATAGTAATTCACAATTTATCTAAATATATTATTTAAAGAAGAATGTGTTAGCTAAATAAAAATGTGTGTGTGTGTGTGTGTGTGTGTGTGTGTGTGTGTGTGTGTGTAATGTACAGCATATAGCAGATAAAGAGTCACAGTGACACTGGTAAGATTTTGTAGAGAGAATTCTTTTTCAGATTCACATTTGAAGCTTTGTAATTAGACACATCAGAAAGGTTATACTTAGTATCAGAATGTGAGGTAAATTCCAAGGACAAAACTGTCTTGTGAGTCTTGTGTGATCAGTATTGCCTAGAGTTATGCAACTAGAGAATATTTGTTGCTTACTAAATGTTTCTCGTTTCCTTAATAGTATTTCCTTCCTGTTTGTCACCTCCCACTATTTTTCTATTTGAAAAATTAAAATCCAATCTCTACAGATAGTCCTCAATAGATCTCTCACTGTCCCTCAAATAAATTACAAGGAAAACTTCTCTGGTGTTTAAGGTTTAGAATCAGATAATGCATATGTTTTTAGAGACTAGTTAATAAGTACACTTTTTTTATCTGAAAAAGACACAATATTTTCTTGCTTTTTAGAAATTCACTTGATAGCTTTGTAGTTCCAATTGTTTGTGCATCCTGAAATCTATACTGATATGTTGCTGGGCCACTGATGCTCATTAACACACTCTCAAGCTCAAATCTGTCTCCTAAAATCTCCTTTCTTCTTTCTCCCCTTCTCCCACATGCTTACCTACCTATTGGCCATGCCACCCCCAACTGTCATGATGGTCTCTGTCCTTACCTTCTTCTTTGATGTATTCCTCTGAGACATGAAATGCACTTTGTGCTAAACTCAGCTTCATTTTCATCCTAGATTTAGTCCCTCTGGAGTTCTGGTGAATAACTCTACTAATGCCATTATGTATTCCCATTATTCAAATATTTGTGGTTCTCTGTAAAGAGCAGCATAGTATCTATTTCTGCAACCCAAGGGCTCTTCTTCCTTGTAGTCAGATTCCTATGGGTCACCTCTAAAGGTGGTTCCAAGGCTTAGTCTAGAAAATCAGTCAAAGCATGGCTTCAGACTCCTGTTTCACTCAAGTCCACTCCCATCTGGAATGTTTCAAGGAGTGCAGTGCCTTTGTGGGCTGGGAAAAGTTCATCTGTGTAACAGTTTGCCTCTTGATTTCCCTCTGCAGCACAGATAAAGATGTGGGCTATCTCCAACCCAGATGGTTTCTGTAAAACTTTAGGGGATTGATATGATGTCCAGGTGGTCATGGTGAAGCAGTGAGGCACTAGCAGATGAAAATCAGTGGGCATACTCTCAAATATGAGCCCTAGGTTAGTATTGAGGTAGACTCTGATCAATATCATGTGAAATGTATTAACACATAAATTGAGGCCTTGTTTAATTTGCTTCAAGAAGCAAAGATGATTCCAGGTCCACTAATTACAGCCCAAAATCTTGAGTCTGAAGTCTTTCATGTAGTCACTTCTTTAACAACTTTATCATGATACAACTTCCATATCACACAATTCACCTATTTAAAGCATGGAATTCAATATTTGATTAGTATGTTCACAGAGTGTTGCAACCATCACCACAATAAGATTTTAGAACATTTTTGTTCCCCCAGGAAGAAATCCCAAACCCATCAGCAACCATTCTCCAGGTCGTACCCAAAATACCATCCCTAAGCAGCAATTAATTTCCCCTCTGTATCTATTCTGAAAACTTCATATAAATAAAATTCATACAATGTGTATTCTTTTGTAACTGACTTCTTTCATTTAGCATAATGTTTTAAAATTTTATTCATATTGTAGCATGTATGAGGACTTTTTATTGCCAAATAATAATGAATTTCATGGTGTTACATAAATGAGCTAAATGTAGACTTTTTATATGGGCCCTTAGTTTATTTCTTCACTGCAAGTTGAGACCCATGAGCTTCAGACTCCACCGGAGTCAGACTCAAATTTTTATACATTCAATTACTTTAAAATACCCAAAACAAGTAGCCATTTAGAGAGTGTCTGATTTACTTACCCTTCAAAACCTCACCCCACATCTACTAGTAATAGATAAGCTACAGCCGTGTGGTTATGAAACCGAAGCTGTGACAAAAGGAGCTCTCTGACCCAGAGACACCTGACCACGTTGCTTAGTAACATCATTTGTGTAAACAACCTCTCTGAATCCCCGTCCTCTGGATAATAGCCCTTATCATCAGTCTCTAGATAGTCTCATGTGGCCGAGCAAACACCACCCACTAAAGCTTGTTGTGTGTGAACTCCTCCTCACAGTTACATCATTTTCCTTGATCAGTCCCCAAATCCCTTGAACACTCTACATATGACTATATCAGATTTTGTTTATCAAATAATCCCATTGGTTTTCATGTAGTTTGTTTCCACTGTTTGGCTATCATTAATAATGCTGCTGGGAGGT
This sequence comes from Cheracebus regulus, assembly GCA_963574635.1. Taxonomy (NCBI): domain Eukaryota; kingdom Metazoa; phylum Chordata; class Mammalia; order Primates; family Pitheciidae; genus Cheracebus; species Cheracebus regulus. The sequence continues at coordinate 11,827 of CAUYQU010078486.1, read as the reverse complement.
ACTGTGTACAGGTTTTTGTGTGGATGAGTCTTTTCGGTTATCTTAGGTAGATACCTAAGAGTGAAATTGCCAGATCGTCTCGTAACTCTATATTTAACATGTTGAGGAACCACCAAAATAATATCCAAAAACGCTCCACCATTTTACATTCTTACCAGCAATGTATGCAGGTGCTGCTTTTTCACATCCTCCTCCAATACTTGTTGCTATCTTTTTTTAATTATAGCCATCCTCCCTGGGGTTTTGATTTGCATTTTTCTAGCGACTAATGGTGTTGACCATTCTTTCACGGGCTTATTGTCCATGTGTGTATCTGATTTAGAGAAATGACTATTCAAAACCTTCTCACATTTATTGATTGTGTTATCTTTCCATTACTGAATAATAAATGGTCTTTGTATATTTGAGATACAAACCTCTTGTCAGGTGTATAATTTGAACATACATTTTAGCATTCTATGGGTTATCTTTTTACTTCCATACTGGTGTTCTTTGAAGCAAGAAATTGCTAATTTTGCTAATGTCCAGCTTAACTTTATTTTGTCACTCGTGCTTTTGGAGTCATATATTTTTAAACAGACTGCATTGCCTATTCTACATTTTTGTGTAAGAATCTTACAGCATTAAATCTTAAATAAGGTCTATGAGCCATCCTGAGTGAATTTTTGTATATGGTGGCAGTAGAAGTAAAGGATTAAAGTCACCATTTTCATGTGGATATCCAATTGCCCCAGGATCATTTACTGAGAAAATAGAGATCCTAAAATACACTTATTTTTAGGCAACTGATTTTCTACAGGCAATATGAGATTACAATGGTCCTGGGGCAATTGGTGTGCCAGAACTGTGTTGAAAATTCTTACATTTGTATTCTTAAGGGATATGGGTCTTCAGGACAGGTGTGTGTGTGTGCCTGTGTGTGTTTATCTTGCCAAGTATTGGTTGGATTTTAATATTGGAATATTAAAGGTCTCATAGAATACATCAGAATATGTTCCCTCAACTTTTTATTTTTTTCATTTTTGGAGGTTTCATATTAATTATTCTTGAGATGTTTGGTAGAATTGGATACTCACATGAAAAAGATGAATTAAATCCTCCACTGCCTCCATATGCAAAAATTCACTCGGGATGGACCCATTTATTTTAAGATCTCTATTCCATTCTATGACCTCTAGGTGTAAACTTATGCCAGTACCACATTGCCATGATTATTGCAGTGGTGTTTCAAGCTCCAAAAGTGGAAAGTCTGAGTTTGCCAAATTATTTACTTTTTTTGTATAAGATTGTTTTAAATATTCTGCTGGATGCCTTTCATTTCTACATGCATTTTAGAATGAACATTTCAATTGCTGTAATATTGCAGCTTGAATTTTGATAGAAATTGCATAAGGATCAATTTTATTAACTTTCCAATCTATGAGCATTTTATGTCCTCTCATTTACAAAGACATTCTTTAATTTCTTGCAACAATAGTTTGTGGTTTTCAGCATACACATTTTACTTCTTTTGTTAGATTTTGACCTAAATATTTTATGTTTCAGATGCTATTGTATGTGGAAGTATTTTCTTAATTCAATTTTCAGAATGCCATTTTCAGTGTAGAGAAATACAGTTGATTTTTGTATATTGACCTTGTATGCTGCCAGTCCTCTGACACTCTTTCTCTCTCTCTCTGTCTACCTCTCACCTTAAACTATAACTGTATGTATATACTTTAAAATATTTATTAAATTATATATATGTTTTAGGATATTAAATATGAAAGATCATGTCTTCAGCAAGCTGAGATAAATTTTGAGGTAAATTTTTTTCTACATTTCTAAATTTTCCCTCTTTTCTTGTCTAATTTGCCAATAAAACCTCCATTAAAATGTTGTAAAGGCATGGGGATAGTGTACATACCTTTCTTGTTTGTGTTCTTGGAGAGAAAACATACAGTCTGTTACCATTACCATAATATTAATCATGGAGACTTGTTAGATTATCAGGTTTTAGGTTTTTCCTTTTCTTCCTACTTGGTTGGTTGTTTCTATCAATCAATAAAACATATTGAATATTGTCAGATACATTTTCTTGATCATTGACATGATCCTGTGTTTGGTTTCTTTATTATTCTGTTCACATGGGTATTATATTAATTAATTATTAGAAATTTAACCAACATTGCAGTAATTGGATAAATCCCATTTGGTCATGGTGCATTATCTCTTTTGTATGTTGCTGGATTTGGTGTGCCAGAACTGTATTGAGAATCCTTACATTTATATTCATAATGAATATTGGTCTTCAAGAGGGGTGTGTGTGTGTGTGTATGTGTGTGTGTGTGTGTGTGTGTGTGCTTGAGGGTTTACCTTCTGAAGTGCTGGTTGGATTTTAGTATTCAAATATTAAGGGCCTCATAGAATAAGTCAGGATATGTTACCTCAACTTCTTTTTTTTTGAGTTTTTGGAGGTTTTATTAATTATTCTTGAAATGTTTAGTAGAATTCAACAGTGGAGACATCTTGTTCTGAAATTTTCTTTGTGGGAAGTTTTTGAAATTGCTAATTTGACCTCTTTATGTGTTTGGGGACTAATCAGAGCTTCTAAACCTTTGAGGCAATATTATTAATGTTTGTCTTTCTAGAACTGTGTCAATTTCATCAACGTTGTTTAATTTGTTGGCATAAAGTTGTTCATAGTATTTGTTGTAGTGTGTTTTTTTAATTGTTAGAAGTTGATAGTGACGTTTCTTCTTTACTGATTTTAGTAATTTGACTCCTTTTTTGTAGTAAGTAGAACATTGAGGAATGCTTTCAAAGAAACAATTGGGTGTGCTAATTTTACCTATGGTTTTCTATTCTTTACATCATTAATTTCCACTTTAGTCTTTATCTTTACTCCCTCTGATTGCTTTGAGTTTAGTTTTCTCTTCTTTTTTTCTTGTTTCTTAATAGGGTGGTTAAATTATTGATTGGAGATTTTTTTAAAAATGTAAACACAGCTATAAATCCCCCTATGTACACTGCTTCGTCATATACATTTTTATGTTATATTCTAATTTTAATCAGTCTCAAAATATTTTTTTCCTAAACTTTATTCTTTAAAAATTGGTCATTTAAGACTACATTGTTTGGCTTTTTTTCGCCTTTTAATTTCCCCAGTGACAAAAATTCTCGTGTTCTTCTGTAGTTCCCAAATGTATCAAAATTTTCTTCTATAGTTTATTTCTAATATTATTACATTGTAGTTGGAGAAGGAATGTTGTAAAATTTTAATCTTGGTTTTTTCTTCTCCCAGACCAAATCTAATGTTGAGATCCTCTAGTATTTTTTTTTTATTTCTGTTATTGTATTTCTCATCTCTATAATTATCATGTGGCTTTTTAAAAATAAATTCTCTTTTTAGTAACATTTTCTATTTGATGAGATATTATTAACTGCCTTCCTTCCTTTAATTCTTTATGCTTGGTTGTATTTAGTTCTTTCAAGATGTTTATAATGCTACTTTGACATCTTTGCTTGCCAAGTCCACTATCTGGACTCCTTCAAAGACTAGTTTCTCTGATTCCCTATCCCCCGCCAGTGTGAGGATCCCATTTTTCTATTTCTTTGCATGTCTTGAAATTGTGAAAAATTGACTTTACAAATAACATATTTAACAGTTCTAGTTACCGAACCCACTAGGATGTCCCTTTCCTCGGGGCTGTTGTTGTTTGCTTGGCCATTTATCCATTTAGTGAATTGGATGAACTCAGTTTAGCAAAATCTATTACTCCCACAGTTTGTAGCCTCTGCCTCCTCAGATTTTTTCTCTGTTTTCTGTCTTTAATCATGGCCACATATGACATTGTCCACATGTCCGTGTAAACAGCCTGCTGGTCAGTGGCTGTTCTTAAGCCCCTTTAACCAGTTAGATTTTCACTTTGTGCCGATGTATATCTGTGTGACTTGCAGGCTGCTACCAACGACCAGAAAGTTCAGCAAGGCACTGACTGGTACCTGCAAGTTTCCAGCTCCGATCACTCCTGAGAGCACATAGGCTTGCAGATGAGTATAATTTTTATGGTGTTTTCCTAGGAGCTGCCTCTGAGCCAGAGTAGCGTGTGGTTCAGTCAGTATTTGGTATGAAGTTGCATTTAAGCCCTTCACGCAGGTGAGGCTCCTGCCACATCAAAAGGTCTATGTGTATCCTCGTGGACACTTTCATATCTGCCTCATGCCATGCAGTGATTGCTAGTGAGAAAGTAAAGTTTAGTGTGTATGAACTACCTTCCCAATCCCCACAGTTGATCATGGTTCCATGAGAGCTCTTCTTGATTGTCCCTTTGCTTATATCACAGAGCCGCTAACTTCCTCATAATTGCTACCTGCCACATTTTTACTACTTTCAGCATTAGACAAGGAGTTTATACTCTGTCCAAATAAAGTATGCCCCCTGATACAAAGCTGTAGAGTCCTTTGACCTGTTGGCCTCTGTTCCCCCTGAGAAGAGTGCCTATACCAATGCAACAAAACGGGGAGTTGGGACCTTCATACCCTCTTGTGATATCCTCCCTCTTTAAGGGGACATTGGTGGTGGTGGAGGGGAGTGATGACAGGGATTGCAGTCCTTGGTCTTTTCAGTTATCCCTACAAATGTGAACTTCCCCTCTATAAGAGATCTTAGGCAAGGAGAGGAGGTCCCAATATGCTTGACTTGGCAGGTCTGAAATAGAGCTTGTACCTTACGAGTGGGCCTGCAGAAAAGGAATTCTGGTTCTGTCCTCCACACCTACTAGAAATAGTGTTTCTGCAACTCAGGACTGGCAAGAAGGATGAGAAACACAGCTGGCCATGAGTGTTATTTTGTTTGTGAAATACACTTAAGACCACTTCTAGAGACTTTAAATGATTATTATTAAATGATTTTCTCAGTAAATTTGCTGTTTTGCTGTGTAGAATGTCACCATAACTCCTTACTCTGCCTTTCCAGAAGCATTGCATCCTACTTTTAAATTTCACTCTCAGAATGTACCTATCATCATTTCTTTATTCAGTCCTGATTAACTACATAAAATTGGGAATTCAGGAAGATCACGCAGGAGTATGATAGAGTATAAGTGCTTTTGGACAATTTTGATGTATTCCTACATCTGGAACTTTCTCCAAGCTTACTCTGAGCTGATTTTCTGAGCAGCTCGCCATCAATCTCCAGTGGGTGGCTTCCTGGAAACTTTCTTCAATCTATCCCTGCTGCAGCATTTTCCCTTATTTTGTTGATACAGAATTTGAAAACAATTTGGAAATTCCAAGTATTTTCCATCATAGGTATACTTCTTCCACATATTGTGAAATAATCAAAATGAAGATACTGTGCCTTTCAGGATCTCATTGAATTTGTCTCAATACTGAAGATTTCCATACATTACAAAGCAATATCTAAATTGGACTCAAGTTCTTTGTCTCCCATTCTTTTTTTTTTCTTTTGAGACAAAGTCTCACTCTTTCACCCAGGCTGGAGTGCGGTGGTGAGATCTTGGCTCACTGTAACCTCCATTTCCTGGGTTCAGGCAATTTCCTGCCTCAGCCTCCCAAGTAGCTGGGACTACGTGTATGTGTCGTCACCCCTAGCTAATTTTTCTATTTTTAGTAGAGATGGGGTTTCACCATGTTGACTAGGCTGGTCTCAAACTCCTGACCTCAGGTGATCTGCTTGCTTCAACCTCAAAATTGTTGGGATTATAGGTGTGAGCCACTGCGCCCTATCTTTTTATCCCTCCCCATTCTTGTCACATTACTTCTTGTAAATTTGTTCATTGTCTGACAGAAAGCAGATTGTACCTCATTTTAGCCATAACCAAGTCCCAGTTTCCCCTATTTTGTACATCTTATATTAGGATGGTACACTTCTAACAGGTGAATAACCAATATTAATGCATTGTTATTACCTAAAGTCCATATTTTCTTCAGATTTCCTTAATTATTACCTATAATTATTTTTCTATTCCAGGATACTCTCCACTGCATTCAGGTGTCATGTCTGCTTAGGCTCCTCTTGGCTTTGACAGTTTCTCTAAATTTTTTTTTTCTTTAATTTTCAACAACATTCAACATTTTAAGAAGTACTAGTGAGGCATTTTATAGGATGTCTCTCAGTTGAGACTTGTCTTATGATTAGAATGGGGTTATGGATTTTGGGGAGAAAGGCCACAGAGGTAAATTACCAATTTCAGAATATATTGTCAGGGGTTTTCACACAACGCAGTTAAAATCACACCACAAAAAATAAAGGTGATGGCGTTGCTTTTCTCCTTAGAGAGAGAGATTCTGTTCCTTGCCAAAAAGTACTGGAAAGATGTCCCATATTGAGTTTCTTGGGTTTCTTTTGCATTTTTTTTTCTTGGCTTTTAGGAGATACCAGCAGCAGCCGTTTTCATTTCAGTTAAAATTCAAATGGCACATTTTGGTTTCCTAACATACTTGTGAAATAGAGAGTAGAATCTGGACAAAACAGAGAGCCAGGATTAATGAACTCCATAAACTAAGACCATTGAGTAATCATCACCTACAGCCACCTCTGTTTTACTCAGAAGAAGTAGCAGAGATTGGTTTACCATGTCTGCTTCTCAGCAGGCAGTTTATAAAACAGAAGAGTGAGTGTTAAGGGTTTGCTATACCTGAGAGAGGGTCATCATTCCTTTTGGGATGGGTTTTACTACAACCAAAAAAGTCGTATTAGCGACGTATGCTCATCCCCAAGGCTTTTCAAAAGTACCTTGTTTTTCTGAACAAAGCTTAAAATTTGCCTAACAATGCCTGTTGAAACCTTCAAATAATTTCCCTGGGAGTCGTGTCCTTAAACTATCAAATTTGCTTCAAATCTTTTAATGTTTATTGATTATAGCTCATTTCATATAATAGCTAACAAAAAGCTTAATTTATGAAATTAAGTCAAATAAAATAATGCTTTCAATGTGAAGAATAACATGAAAAAATATAAAGCATATTGTTGACATTCATTTATTTTTGGATTACATAAGTTGTGGTGCCATTTATTTTTTTAATAATAGGGAAAATAAAGCCTTTCCTTATATTGTTTAATGTGGATCACTTTTGACTACTATTTCAAATTAAAAAGCCATTTATTCACAAGAGGAGGTGGGGGAGTTGTATTATTTTCCTTTTAAATTTTAAGAAGTGCCCTTGAAAAATTACTCCATAGAATATTAATTTAAAAGAGACCACAAGCATAGTCACCATTAAAGAATTATTCAATATGCAGTTGGTATTAGAATGCTACCCATAATAGAGAACCTCTTTTAATAATTAATACATCTTTTCAGCTTAATAAGTTGTCCCTGACAAAGAGAACCCTGTCAATGTAATTTATATTGAATATATATCCCCCTTTTCAGGAATTATTCTTAAAAGCAAACATACTCCAATTGAATAAATAACTGGGGAAACCACACAGTCTTTGTATATCTTTTAGCTTTGGAGACATACTTAAAGGAAGTGTTACTGTCAGTGAATATTTCACAAATAAACATCTGCTGCTTGGTATATGACCAATTTTTTAAAAAATATTCCTCTGTTAAAAAGGATGTTGGACTCCAGAGAGTCATTATCAGGGTTAAGAAGTCTTTGAAAAGGCACTCTGGCTCTACAAAAGATTAGGAAGCATAGACAAATATAAATTTTTTAACACTATGCCTGAAACCTGGTATAGGGAATAAAACGTAGCTCTGGTGATGTTCTTTGTAGCAAATCTGTCTTCCTTAAGGTTCGCATATTTCCACAGGGTGCTGACCCCTCAGAATAAGCTTTCTACTCTTGCTTTTATAACACCATTGGTGCCGGAGCAAGTATACCCAGGTTGATGGCTGGATATAGCTTTTCCTTGTAATTTAGCCTGTGTTTCATGCCTGGGGGAGTTGTTTCCGTTTCACTTAAGAACTGAAATCCTTCAATCTCCTTGCATTATTTTTGTTGTGATATAGAACTTTAAAAGCTCCCTGGCTGACAACCGTGGCCAGAGTCTGGGATCTGCTGGGAGCAGCATCATGTACTGAAAATAATATTGGTTCATCTGTTCACTAAAGGACTGCAGTGTTATAGAGACTCGAAATTGATTTTAGGATTATAAAACAATGATGATAGGAAATGCACTCTCACACATGTTCTCATTGAATGATGAGATTAAAAAATATGTACTTAGTCATATACATATATATCTACAAATAGAAGAACATTGTTGATTGTGTCCCCACAGTTCAAATGCTACTTAACAGATAGTTACTTAGCATAAAACTATGCTGTGACTTCATTTAAAATGATACTTCAGGTCTATCTTGTTCCAAAGTCAAAATTTTTATTAATCTGTTGAGTAATTTATTTATTTTTAATAATATCAATGTCAGAAGCAATCCTCAAATTTAGAATTGTCGAGTAGGTCAAACAGGCTCCCATCTCATGTATGGGACTCCAGGACTGCATTCACAGCTCAAGCTCTCTAGGAAGAGCTGCCTAGAACAGTAGGAAACCCTCATATCCTCTTTTCTGTACAAAAACTACTTCTGGTTTTTTTGCTTGTGTGTTTTTTGTTTTTTTGCTTGTTTGTTTGTTTGTTTTGAAACAGAGTTTCCCTCTTGCCCAGGCTGGAGTGCAGTGATGTGATCTCAGCTTACTGCAACTTCTGCCTCCCAGATTCAAGGATTCTCCTGCCTCAGCCTCCCGAGTAGCTGGGATTACAGACACCAGCCACCACACCTGGCTAATTTTGTGTACTTTTAGTAGAGACAAGATTTCATCAGGTTCCTCAGGCTGGTCTTGAACTCCTGACCTCAGGTGATCTGCCTGCCTCGGCCTCCTAAAGTGCTGGGATTACAGGCATGGACCACCATGCCCAGCCAACAGCTACTTCTTAACACTCCACCTGGTGACCTATTTGGTACCTTGCTGGGCTGTTGGAGCACTTTCTGAATTTTGGGCCACTATCCAATCCTATTGGAATACTGACCCTGTCTATTAATTCCTGCCTCTACCTAGAATTATGTCCTTCCCAGATCCTTATAGGTGGAAAGCTGGGAGTCTTGGATTACCTGACTTCAAAGGAACTATATTGACCTGATGGCTTAAATCTCCTAATTTTCAAAAGAGCTAAATGAGTCTGAAAGCTTAAGCTGCCCAGTATTGAAATACCTACTTAGTTTGGGGAAAATAACTTGAAACTCAAGTTTGCAAGCTCATATTCCTTGTTTTACTAGGATTGGAAACCCCTGAGTTTTCTGTGTATTTATACATCTCTTAACAGAGGGACAAGACAGTAGAAGATCCGTGAGTATTAGCTCTGTGGTCAGACTGCCCAGATTCAAGCCTACCTGATATGTACTAACATGTAGATCATGTCCAAGTCATTTAACATCTCTGTCCCTCCATTTCTTCTGTCAAATGAGTATAATCATACCACCTCCTTCACAGGGCTATTATATAGGCATAGAATATACAACAGCATGTGGAACATTGTAAGTTTTCAATCAATGTTAGCTATTATCAATGAATTACTCATTCAAACTTAACAAAGACATACTTGGTGCCTACCATATGCCAGGTAATACTGTAGACCCCAGGAACAGAATGGCTAATAAAACAGGCACCATTACTCCTCTCTAGCTTCTCTTCACCCCACCACTCCACCAAGAAAAGAGTAAACAAATAATCACAAGGGTACACTTCTAATATAAATTACTGTTATTAATATTAATTAAAGCTAAGTAGTTTGGACTCAAGAAAGGAGGAGAATGGCAAGGGTTGCGCATGCAGAGGTCGATTATTCAGGCCTTGGTAAATTCATGATGTCGTATTAAAGTTCTAGATTTTAATATGTGCAAGGAGAAAGTTTTATGTTTTTAATTACAGGTATTTCTGCTACAGAGTGATAGGCAAGTTTTGTTAAAGCTTTGCGTTCTGCAAAATTCATATGAAAATAACAGGGCTCGGCCGGGCGCGGTGGCTCACGCCTGAAATCCCAGCACTTTGGGAAGCCGAGGCGGGCGGATTACCAGGTCAAGAGATCGAGACCATCCTGACCAACACGGTGAAACCCCGTTTCTACTAAAAATACAAAAAAATTAGCCGGGCGTGGTAGCACGCGCCTGTGGTCCCAGCTACTTGGGCAGTTGAGGCGGAAGAATCGCTTCAACCCGGGAGGCGGAGGTTGCAGTGAGCCGAGATTGCGCCGCTGCCCTCCAGCCTGGTGCCTGGTGGTGACGGAGTGAGACTAAAAAAAAAAAAACTAAACTAAAAAAAACAAGAAAAGAACAGGGCTCATAGAATAAAAAGATATATGCAGATCCTCAAAACCTATGCAATCACCATTAGGAATCACCATCCTGATAAAAATACCAGCAAAAATAATCTATTGCTAAATAAATACCTAGTAAATATAAAATTCGACTCTTACAAAAAGAAGGTAATTTGATAACATGGTTACAAATAAAGTTCAGCCTACTCTGAGAGAAAAATGCACAAAAATCTGGAAGAAACAGCACAGTTTGATCGAATTTGTGACCAACAAGAGCCAAAATGAGAACAGAATGTGGGCCTGAGGGAAATGGGCATCATATTCTACATTGCATGCCTCTGTGGCTCCAGTTAACTTAGCTTTATTACCATATTTTGCATTTAGCTGCTGCTGTTTCCTGGTGCAAACTGTTGATGCATTGGTGAATTGGCTTATGAAAAAGCCCACAGTAGTCATCCCTTATCCTGCGTCATTTTCCATGGTTTCAGTAACCGGTGATCAACTGCAGTCCAAAAATATTAATTAGAAACTTAAAAAAATAACAATTCATAAGTTTTAAACAGTGCACCATTCAGAGTAGCATGATGACATTTTGCAGCATAGACTTCTGTCCCACCTGGGATGTGTGTCATCTTTTCCTGCAGCGGATTCATGCGGTAGACACTCCCTACCCACGAGTCACTTAGCCTTCTTGGTTAGCAGATTGACTGACACAGTATCGAGTGCTTATGTTCAAGAAAGCCTTATCTTACTTCATTGTGGCTCCAAAGTGCAAGGATAGTGATGCTGGCAATTTGTTTATGTCAAAGAGAAGCCATAAAGTGTGTCCATGTGAAAAGGTGAAAGTTCTCCACTTAATAAGGAAAGAAAATAAATCATAACCTGAGGTTGCTAGGGTAAGAATAAATCTCTCCATGAAATTGTGAAAAATGAAAAAGAAATCCCTTCTAGTTTTGCTGTCCCATCTCCCAAACTGCCAAAGTTACAGCCCCAGTACATGATATGTGCTTAAAGATGGAAAAAGTATAAAATTTGTGGGTGGAGGACATAAATAGAAATGTGTTCTGATTGATGGATAACAGCTTCGGTACTATTCTTGATTTCAGGCCTCTCCTGGGGGTTTTGGAACAAATCCTTCACAAATAAGTGGGGGCTACTGCACTTGGCATGTTAAATTCACATTTCTCGGGCAGGCGTGGTGGCTCATGCCTGTAATCCAAGCACTTTGGAGGCCAAGGCCGGTGGATCACCTGAGGTCAGGAGTTCAAGACCAGCCTGACCAACATAGTGAAACTCCATCTTTAAAAAAAATAATTAATAAATAGAATAAAATAAATAAATAAATTCACATTTCTACTTCCCAATCACTTGTTCACTAATTTCCCTACACTATAGACACATATTCTAGCACAACCAACCGATGGAGAATGATGTGGGTGAATGAAAATTTCTAAAAGATTACTCTAGTAGGGACCCACAACTCAGATTTTAGACACCTTTGACTTCTAAGGGAAAAGGAGTATTTGAACTAGACTGGCAGCAATACTGATTAATGTAGTC